>JAUTBQ010157961.1:0-13074 GCA_032361185.1 Lepetodrilus ovalis | reverse complement strand
ATTGTTCTTTCAGAATATGTAATAACCCCGATAGTGACCATTTTTCCCTATGCAAGTATGATCTTGCCCCTTTAAAAAAGATGTAATTATCATCATCAGAAGTAGCAGCAGCAGCAGCAGCAGTTGTAGTAGTAGTAGTAGTAGTAGTAGTAGTAGTAGTAGTAGTAGTAGTAGTAGTAGTAGTAGTAGTAAAACAAATATGCACGTACAGTGTATGAAAATTAAACATATCCAGCACACAATTTAACTATAATAAATGGAAATACTTCGACCATATCCATTCAAATTGAAATGGGTTACGAGTTCAAATACCAGGAAGTTATGAAGCTAACAACTGCTATAGCGTTCCTAAGGACAAGACAATGATACTATCATAGATTTAGGCCCCGACTGCCTGTGCAACTATTTCATGAAACGCAAATCAGGGTCCAGTTGTAACTACAATTGATTAGAAGTCACATTTTATTGACCCATAAATCCATTGCATGAAACATTTTTATCACTTCGATACTTGAGAACATAGTTAGTTAAAACTATTGTAGCAATAAAACAAAAGGTTCTGGCAACCAGACTTACATTTATAGCAGGTCCAAAAAGTTTGATTTACAATCAGTTTTAGCTACAACTTTTCTGAACAACGCGGCCCAGATAAAAAAAAAAAACCATTGCAATACGGTAGTTGTACACTGTCGGTGACAGTGCACATTATACAGGCAATGCGAATTTAGATCCCGTATATCAATTTACACACAGACAGAAGGACATGATATAACGTATAATTTAGACACATGTCTGTTTTCAGGCTATGGATCCTACAGGCGACATCCGCGAGGAGCTGGAGTGTGGGATCTGTATGGAGCTGTACAAGGAGCCCAAGACCCTCCCTTGTATCCACAGCTTCTGCAGGATCTGCTTGGCCAGACACATCATCAGCCAGAGAGCCCTACACGAGAGAACCAAGTGCTTCCTCTGCCCCCTGTGTCGTCTCCAGGTGTACGTACCAAGGCCCCAGGACCCACTGGAGAACTGGGCCAACCAGCTGCCCAACAACACGTCCATTCCTTCCATAATAAGCAGGCTGGAGAACAGCAGGAAGATCTCCTGTGTATTCCATCCAAAAGAGACCGTGAGTTCCTTCTGCAAGAGATGCAACGTCCTTGCGTGTGGAGAGTGTCTGCAAGAGAGGCACCCCTCGTGCACGGGAGACGCTTTCAGCACTATCAGGGAGATGGGCTTGAAGAGGAAGTCGGAATTGCTGAACGGAATCACGGAAATGGAATCGGAAGTGCGCCGGATGTCTGATGATGTTGACTTGGTGACCAGCGTCATTTCTGGAATCTCCGAGGCGGCGATCAGAACGGTTGATCAGATCAGTGATCAAGCCAAACTTTCTGTGGAGTCTATACTCGAAGCTGAGGCAAGAATATTACAGAAGATAGATTCCGCTGTGCAAGAAGAGGTCTCCGAATTGCGAAGAGCAAAGAACCCGGTTGATGAAGCGGCAGATATACTAAAGCAATACAACTCTGAAATGGATCTGCTGTTGAAGACGTCTTCCGGGTTAGACTTCATGGACAAATTAGAACTGGCCAAAGAGAGACACAAAGAGTGTAAAGAACGCATCCAGAAGGTACAGAGTCAGTGCAGTGCTCCTACAATAACATACATCGAAAGCGGTGTTGGTTCTCCCAGTATTGGAAGTCTAGTTTCGTCGTCCCAATCACCGATGCCGTTCTTCGACAAAGATTCGTTTGATGACCATGAACTGTTCGCTGGACCACCAGATGTTGTTTCATTAGGTAATGGCGTGTCCTCGGGTGTGGCCGGTGGTCCAGCATCTGTCACGAAGAAGGGGTCCTCCCTCCTGGCGTACCTGGACGCTGTAGGGCCAGCAATGTCTGCCAGACGGAGGTCATCGGGAATCAGTGTACCATCCGAGTCTTGTTCTCAGAAAATGTAATCGGTCTGACACTCGTTCTGAGGCAATACTGTTATGTATGTAGAGCATGGCTAACACCCATTCTGACTAGCATTCGTAATTTCAAAAGAGTTGTATAATGTTTTGAAAATTGCCTGCAGGTTTTTTGGAAGTATTATCTGTGGGAGGTATTATACCTGTGTGTGTGTACCTGTGTGCGTTATGGTGTGTACGTGTGTGTATGTTGTGTGTGTGTGTGTGTGTGTGTGTGTGTGTGTGTGTGTGTGAATATTATGTGTAGTATGTGTGTGTGTGTGTGTGTGTGTGTGTGTGTATGTATAGTGTATGTGTGTGTTTGTGTGTGTGTGCGTGCGTGCGTGCGTGCTAGCTGTTTGCAATGGATCCATTTCAATTCATTTCTACAGCATAAATCATCCATCGTCCTATGTAATTAATTGGTCATTCTATTTGTCAGAAATTGCATCTAAACTACATTGTAGTATTCATTTCATCTGTGATATTAAACTGTGATATTGCTTCCCTATACATTATGACGGCCATAGTATTAAAGGAGCTCATGTATACGAATTGGTTTCATGTTTTTATTTTCTTTAGTGAAGGAATAAGTTATCAATCTTGATAGTATATCCAACAGAAGATAGTGTACAGTGTACATTGTATAAGCGGCACCGATTAAGCACCATTGGGTATAAAAGCAATTATGAGAATACGTCTCTGAATATCATTTCAAAAGAGAAGTCGCCATTACAGAAAAACAACGAAATTGACACATCTTCAAGTACAAGTCTAATGTATTATCTGATCAGGTAAAAGCGTACATAATGTCAAATTCTCACCATCTTTCAAGTCTTGGTACATAATCGAAGTATATAAACGCTATGCTGTTAAATAGATATCAATTACTATTAAATAGCTATCAATTAGTATTAATGTCGTTACATTACACTCAATCAAATGGACTGTTCCAATATTTTGTTAATTTGACCTGAAGCCACGGAAGGTCACCCACACACGGTCGGGGTATAACGGCGCATGGCGTGAATATCAAATTCGACCGTCGATCCCTCCTGAGGTGAGAAGTGACTCACACAAATAAAAGCAGGTAAACAATTTGCCACAAGGTCTTGGATCAGAAAGCGACAAATTTTAATGAATAGGCCCTGGGAAAACTGGTTTAACACTGGTCGTTAATGATTTCTGCATTGTCATATATCTATGCGCAGCGTAAGATCTGATCTAGTTATTGTACAAGGTCATTACCTGCAACTTGTGAATATGAGTGGAATATTTCGTATTGAGATACTATTGTGTATTTAATGTGTCAGATCGTGCATATGTTTGTATTTAAGTATGTATATATTATATAACGGTATGTGTACATACCAGCGGTTGCATGATATAGTATTCTGATAAGATTAAATACCTATCTGTCTGGGTGCACAATATGTATTAGCATGACTGTATCTATACTATATACGTGGATAAACAGCGTTTGCCTTGCATAGTAATTTTTCACTAAGTAATTTATATGCTAAGTGAATAAAGTGAAACAATAATAATAACAACAACAATAATAGTAATAATAATAATACTAATAATACTAATACTAATACTAGTACTACTACTAATAATAATAATCATGGATGGTTCTTATATATATGTACATGCATCGAACAGTACATAAATACGTATGTATGTGTGTACTATAATGATCCTTATTTTTGTATACTACATTTAGTTTATTAAAAAACATTGAAAGTATATGATTAATATTATTAAGTTACAAAACATGTGCCTAGTTAACATGCTGAATATAATAAGTGTATTGTCATGAAAGCATTAACATTTTGACAATGAACTCATTTCAGATGGTATTCAATTAACATTTTGTTATTTCGTGAGATCTTCAGCAAACTACTCTCAAAGTCACATATAATAATATACATATGACGTCGCCCGACCTAGTTGGTCTACATGGGAGTAAATTAGCATTGCAACTGATGTGTTTGCATCTAGGGGTGCGTCAAGTAGCCACTAACGGAGAACCGTACATGCTAAATATATGCAACAAAATAAATTACGGCCTCCAGGTATTTTTGGCGGGGAAGCTTTCTACTAAACTACTACTAATAATAATAATACTAATGCTAACAACAATAACAAATGTGAACTGCGCAAGATATACAGTTATTAAATATTCCAAATAAATTCTGTAAACTACGGCATTGCAATATGTAAATAACGCAATTTTCAAATATCACTAATGTTATTAACATTTCAATCGATGAACACGATAGGACCTCTTGTTCAGGAAACGTGCGTACACACATGCATGTAGCTAGACTACTTATCAGCGCCCAGAGGTGCCTATGACACATGTCATCATGTATACTCGTGTATCATAAGGGATCATAAGTCATACGGTACGGTGGAAGCTATAGCGTGCCTTCAAGTGTCGCTCGACAGACGTAATATAGCGTTGATTAATGTGATAGTAGAGAGTGGGCTCTATTTGTAGGTTTAACGTTAATTATATGATTCGAGGGAGAATTTGCTGAAATTATTGTACGGTAAGAGACATGAACCACGGCCTGTAACAGTCGAGGCAATGGTGATAATCTGCGCGTTCTTCCTCGAATACAATTGAAGACGAAGAGTATGTCCCTTTACACTGTCCATTTTACAGAAATATTCGTGTTAAGCGTTTTAATGTTTGTACATGTAACATCAAATGGCCGAATGTCTCCGCTATTCCATGTAATAAAATATTTACTTTGGTTAAATGTCCATCCTTCCCTTCCCTTCCAATTGCCAAAGCTTGCTATTATGTTCGGCAAACGTCGAAATAGTGTATACAAATAGGCCCATGAGCATCCTTCCTCGGAGATGAGTAGATTCTACATAACAGAGTAGATACAAACTGATCAGGATTCGAACTCGGATATATGCAGTATATACAACCCATGGCACTATCTACTGTCCTGTAGCGCGGTTCACCGCGTGCGTTCCTAACACCACCACACCCATATTGATTTATTATAATATATATCTACATATTTGATACGTCATTGCTTAAATACGTCAAAGATATTCTCATTCCCTAAACATGGAAATTGATATGTTACATGTATTCTTCGTGTATTGGCCTCGTCTCATTCTATTATGAATGGGAGCCAGAATATGAACATTATTCACCTCGGGATTTCATTCCCGGATATACACACACCCTATTTAACAGCTGCATAAGTTAAGGCCTTTACAACACAAGGCCTTTGTACCCGGAATAGAAACGAAATCCAGTAGAGACGCGCACATATTGAATTACTTTATATATATCCCGGGGTAGATAATGTCAAGTCGTTATCTAATATTTATAACCATGAATACCCTCACTGAGGGGAAATCTAGTCACGATTTGAGAACGTAGCATTGCTAAATCACTCATGCGTTTATTGTTTGGTCCACCCGAAGCATTGTTCATACACGAGGCTCCACAAGAGGGAGACCATGGCTATGCGTTTTGTAACATAATTCTTTACCTTCGGGTATTATAACTGGATCTAAACTACGTAGAAAGCTAAAACACCCGGTAAGTCTTACTATGAATGCTATCATATATCGTTAACTTGTATATTGTGATAATTTAGAACATTAAATAAAATATAGGTTTAAACGTGTTCCCAATACACCCCCTCTTACAGAACCTCATACTTCAAATCGACGTCAGTAGTAAACATCACGAAGAAGGAACCCAGATATATGGAAGGACGTCTCCGTGAAATATCGGGACTATAGCGAGCTCGAACACTTCACTTTTATTGATCAATATTAGCAACGTAGAACATTACACCGTACATACAAGGTAAGCAATAGGTGAATCAGCTGTAGATAGGATACACGTATAGCCTCTACAGCGGGGACATTACTTCGTATGTTCATTTTCAAGGTATGCCTAACCTAATATAACCATAAAATCTCAGGCAATCAGCGGCTGTAGCTCAAGGCTACATCAGTTTGAAGCCGGGTTGGGAAACCGGTGATAATATAGGACAGAATCACATACATAGGAGTTGACCTAAATAATCTTTGTTGGTAGTTGCTAAACAAAGTTGGCCTACGATATGTGTGTTTCATTAATTGCCTATAGTTGATGTGGCTACTGCTCAATCAGCGTGTGTCGTTCAACATCTTCACGTGTGACATACACAGAATGAATACAAGGTGATTTAAGTCATACATATTGAGTTACCGCGATATGTTGTCTGGTTGTGGATATATATAGACTACTTGTATATATGTGTATGTGTAGGATTATCACAATTGTATGCATGACAAGGTAACGTGTAATTTTATTTATGTTGGTTATCTTGGGTTTCCGTGGTATTTATGAGTTTATTGCGGATGGAGTATATATAATATGTCTTCTGGCTAGATCCACCAGTCCTGGTTGGTACACATGAACCATGGTAGGCTACTGTTTCTCGAAGTTCTCGTATCCATTAGAGCTCTCGTGATTACCCCCATCACCATGTATAATTTAAGCGATCGGTACGAGATTGCATGTGGTCTCGTAGTACCGTAGATGCGAGAGCTTCGAGAAACGATACCCAGGAGTTTATACTGTCCTCGTGTGGTATTTACATGGTATTATTCTCTTTATTAATTTTTTTATCATAGAATGTACGACGAGGTATATGTTTTTACAATAGCCCTAATTGTAACATAATGTTTTACAGGTATATGCCTTCTATCCCAACAACCAAAGGTTCAAATCAACAATGAATCTCAACTGCAGTTTCTGTAAGAAGACGTACACCGAGCCCAAGTTCCTGCCTTGTTCCCACGGCTTCTGCAAGGCATGTCTGAACTTCCAGATCACCAAGGTTCCAACCAACATGCAGTGGGAGGGATTCAGCTGTCCATTCTGCAAGAAATACACCAAGGCAATAGACCCCGACGAACCGCTTCACTTGTGGGCAGAGCAGTTTCCAGGCAAGCCCAGTATTCCCAGGAAGGCGAGTGAGCCAAGTGTGCACATAGCCATTAGAGCGGTCGACCTCCCAGACGGAAGGACGTCATCAGCAGAGGTAGGCTTGTCCCGAACGGAAAGTCCTGTGCGAACATCACCGACTTCAGATCTGAGGCATGCTTCTACGCCTCCACCCTCAGTATCTTCAGAAGGACAAGGAACAGTTCCTCCTCGACCATCAACAAGCCTGTCAGTGTCATCTGAACCAATGTCGCCGTTATCGAAAACAGGGTCTTCCCTTTCCTCTGGGACATCTTCGGTTTCGGACAAAGGGCTGTCTAAGCTTTTCTCTGTATCGGAATCAGTAGATTCTCAAGACGGGGAAGATGTTTTCACGGTTCCTGAAGCCATGGACAATATGACTATTGCTGATAATGAACCAGATACGTCTGTTGAGGACTCTACGGGTACTGAAGAGCAGATGTGCATGATGCATCCGTGGAAGCCTGTCATCATTAAGTGTACAAGGTGTGACACTGTTGCTTGCGGTCAGTGTTTAGTCGAGAACCATTTGGAGTGTTCAGGAGAAGACTTCTTGCCTTTTAATGGAAACTCGCTTATGCCGGACGTGGCAGAACTAGAGGAGGAAGTCCAGAAGGTAAACTCCGTAAATGAACTGATCACGTCAAGTTCCGAGAGACTCCAGAACACTAGGAAGGCTCTGCATGAGAAGATCAAGCAGATGACAAGGCAGATGATTCGGGACATTCGGAACGAGGAACAGCAGATGGTTAGGAAAATTCAGCATCTCTACCGTAAGGAGACGATCAGGCTGAAATCTGGGATCGCCCCATCATCCGTCCTTATGAATGAGGTAAAGCTACTGAAAAAGAACACTGAGGAGCTCACAACACATCACTTCACGGATCTCCTACAGAGCTCTGATGGTTTGATGGCCAGGCAGAAATCTTTACTGATCGGACTCAAATCTGTCGATGTCATGTGCATACCTCCAGACGTGGATTTCGTCAGGAAATGGGACGCCATAGACATCAACCTAGGCGATATCGTTGTTGACCACGGATTATATCCCAAACACGACATCATTGACACACAGCCTCACGTCACAGATACACCCGAGCCTCAAGACGTTCCTCAAATAGTTCCAGAAGAAAAAGTCAACAACAATTCCACTGAGGCTCAACATCAGATCAAACCAAGTACTTTAAAATCTTTAAGAGCTAATATTCCAAAAGCAAGGCCTCTACCTCCTCCTCCTCCTTATAAAGCAAAACAGGGAGGAGTGACCCCAGACATTGTCAGTCAACTGGGAAGTCAAGCAGCAGTACCGACCCCGGACAAAGGTCTGCCAACAACTACTAGGACAATGACTCCTGCTGCTTCCTCCAACCCAGCACATGCTGCCTCTGTTGTTGTTGTTGCTGCTGCTGCTGCTACTGCTGCTACTGCTGCTGTTGCTGCCATTGCTGCCAGTCCAAATACACCCGGACATAAGTCCAAATCTCACACTCTCATGTCAAGACTGTTTTCTCCCAAACAGAGTCAAAAACCAGACAAGCCGAATCCAAAACCGGAAAAGAGCAAAAGCAAATTTTATGTGAAAAAGTCTTAACGAACGTGATCAGAGGCAAAACAATCTAACAACAAATATTATTTTATGTAATGAAATAAACAAATTCCTATGTATATTGTATTAAACGTTACATTACTTTCACAGGCGAAAGAAAATGTTAGGCGTAAAATATTTGAGATGATTATTTGATTTAGTTCATGGTCTTGAATGAATTTCTGAGTATTGGTATTATATTATGTGATATACTACTCTAAACAAGTTAAGGGTCAGTACATATATTACATGTGCAAGTGTATTTTGCAATAATACCATTGTAACGAATGCAAGAGCATTTTCACTGTTAAAGTATCGAACGCTAAGTCTGTGACTAATAAATCAATGCTGCAAACACTACTCGATGCTCATATTGTTGGAACCAAAGGTCTTGCAAAGCTTATCAAAATTGCGAAAAAATACCTTACTTTGTATCGAATACATGAAGGTATTTTCTTTGTGTAGAAGGTTAATTTTACTGAACATGAAACACATGTGCAGATGTTGCTACACGTGCATAGTTTTCACTCGGCATGCAGTTAACATGTTAGCTTGGTATGAGTTTAGAAATCGGTATTCTTCGCAGGATTTTACAGTACAATTAACTACTGATCCTTAACTTGTTTGGAGTAGTATACAAACTGTAGACTGTATCTCAAATATTGGATTGTATTACATGATTCTGCATATTGTAGACATATATATAGTGCGAAATATGTTAAACGTGCGTAATCTTTTACGAGATTATATATATTAGATGAACATTGAAGAGCATACTGTTTTGAATTGGTTAGTAACCCTAATGGGTTAACGTTCCATAGGTGGCATTGTTCAATCTGATAGGGTTTTAGATTGAAATATTTTACAAAAACATATACTAGTACCTAAGTATTGTACGTTCATGCCTACAATGCCTAGACTATTCCCGCCTGAATTAGCGACTATCCCAGCGTAGTTGAAGCTTCCGCTTATACACGGTGATATCAGTCGATAAAGACTGTGATTTATTACGCTACTTATTTTAATTTCCGCATCGATGGAGTAATACATCAATCAAACGGCAAGTGTTTGGCCAATCATGTAGAACATATAGCCAGTCGAAATTAGCCTTTGATCTTTAAAGACTGTCTAAACTATCTCAGCCTACAGTTTACAAATTACGTGAAAGTTTAATAGGTCCTATACAGTATACAAACATGTAGCATTATGGTCATTTGTGCCAGTATAATAGGCATCAAAAACTGGTTGGCATATCGAGGGATACAATTTAACTAACTTGGTAAATTCCAATAAGTCGATAACGCATTTCAATCATGTAAACATAAATTATAAACCAATCGAAATTAGCCTTTGGTATAAGCATTTACACCTCACCTCTTAAACTATCGAACCTTCTCAGGTTTAGTAGATACAATATGAACGTTCAGGAATTCAATATACATGTAATATTATGGTCATTATGTATGCATTCAAAGCATGATGAACTAGTTTGCATATCATTATCACTATTTGCTGTTCAAGAAACTCTGATACTCATAGCACTGACAAAGCATCACACATTAAGGCAACCTCCGTGCACAAGTGTCTGCCGCAAATATTGTATTTAATTTTTTTAATTTAATTATTTTATTTTTATTTTTTTGTCATGGGGATTAGTCGCTTTCTAGAATCTTTCACTAATATCACGTCTTGTCAGTTTAGGGCAGTATTGGATACCCTCGTAATTTGGATAGGCTATCCAATGTTAACTTTGTGACAGGCACCTGTGGCCCCATCCTCTGGGTTACCCACTAGATAATGCTGAAAGAGTACGAGCTGTCAGTAGAGTGCGGTGCTCCATGTTCTCAGGACACAGTAAGAAGGACAGACACCAGCTACAGGAGCGGGATCATGCACGCAATACACGAGTCCTTGTTATACTGGAGGTGTAGCTTGCTTGTTCTGAGGACACCAATGCCAGGACCACCTAGTTTTACGACCTTGTAGTTGTAGTCGATCAGTATCTGGATTTGGGGAGAATGCTAAGTAGAATTGGCTGGTTCGTTCTTCAAATTAAAGCCTGGCCTGACCTCACCAGAAAACGATTCCATGCATTAACAGTGCAAAATTGAGTTGAGTATCAAATTATACTCTAAAATGCTTAGTAACCTCAGGCACGATATGACCTACTAAGACTCATCTAGACTTCTCTGGTAACCATAATAAGTACCCATATAGAAAGTAGCTTATGGTCAGCAGGGAAGGCTAGAGGAATCTCGAGATGGATAGGACTACACTCACTACATTACATACACACGCACACACACACACACACACACACACACACTCAGTAAAAAGTAATGAGTTGGAGTTACACTGCCGATATAGCATGTGATAAGACATGCTTTAGGAGGCTGTAGGTTCCAGACGTCTTGGAACATCTGCAATGCCTCCAGGAACTCGTGGTGGTGCTGGTTGAGAGTGGAATGTTCTGTATTTGTATCTCGCTTGAATTCTCCAAGTTCTCATATCTGCTCAAGTACGAGACCATGGCGCTCTCGTATGTGCACGAACGCCATGTACCGGGTATATTAGATCGCTATGAGAGTACTTATTGTAGAAGAAACAGTACACTGGTCGTGATTCAGTGCGTCACTGTTAGCGTTAAGAAGCAATTCCAAATGTTGATACCCAAATGGGCAATTGAGGATCACGTCCATGTGACAGTGTTGCTTGTCCAGTTTAACATGACAAGATAATCTTTGGACGCAATATTAAATAATTATTTGAAGTTATATTTTATTCTACATAATATTACTAGCCGATAGAAATATGAAATGAAATGTACAAAAACTATGACAGGTAATGCCAATGCAAAAGTAGGTACTAGTAATCCATAAGTGTCCTGTTCTAAGCATACCATATCATCCAGGAGTGGTATAAAAATAAGCTTTACAGCTTGATTGCAAATCCTGTTCATTTTGAATAGAATATCTGTAAACCATACCATTGGATAATTTTACTGTTTGAAGTACTCTGCATCGTTCTGCCATGAAAGGGAGCGTATCTAGCGTTATACACTAAAATTGTAACTTTACAATTACATGTGTAGTAACCACTATTCTTAAACACACAACAACATCATTCCTCCAATTCCAACTGTCTTTACCTTGATATTATGTTATTGTGTAGGGGTGGGTGGTTGAGCAATAATAGAATGTTTGGACCAGAGCCAAAGGCCTTGGCATCAGTGTTCATGAAAGTTACCTTTCTGGCACAATCTTGATAGGATGCACTGCCTGTACAGTGGTAATGCAGATATCATCCTTGCCAGTGCTTTAATCTTTATGGCAACATTCGGAATTACAAATGTTGTGGCTTTCCTCCTGCCCTGAACCATGTAAACTGATTTGATTTATTGAATTATTACTTTACATCACAGCGGGAATACTTCACCCATAGGACCCTGAACTGACAAGTCATGATATAAGTGGCTCTAACTTCCAATAAAAAAAACCAAATCTAGTAAGTAATAAAGGCATATAATCAGATATTTATGGTTGTTTTGGACTAGTTCTTAGGTTCAATTGCAAAGTACTTTCACTTGACATACATCCACTGCTGAAAGGTAGACCACAGGACTTTGAATAATTATAATAAAATAGTATACTATCTATCTATATAGTAATAGAATATCATTACAGCTATAAGATCAGTTGATGCATCAAAGACAAGATAATTAATAGTCATCACACTAATTCATATAAAATATTAAATTTATTATAACTCTCAACTGTTGAGGAATAAGTACATCAGCCATTATCTAGGTCAACCAAATGTGATTGTATGCCTTTAATTTCGACTTCATAAATGAAACTAGTATATTTGTTATTGCTAGAGATATTTCAAACTTAATCATGTCCACACATATCTGTTACCACTTAATAAAATAAAATTAAAATACATTTAAAAAAGCAACACAAATTAATAATTATTCTATTTCTTTTATTAATTATTCTTTTTGCTATTTTTCTTGGGACTCTTCACAGTAGGGATGTATATCCTCTGGCCGGTAACAAACAGTTGGTAGTAAGTGAAGTACACATAAAATATCAGGAAGTGGCCACAGGAGTATGCGGATATCAGTACTGGAAACAGATCGGGCAGTTTCCGTGGCGGCTCTACCAACTGACTGGCTGCTGTCAGTCCGGCTGCCCCGAGAACTGATAGACTGATCTGAAATGGCGTGGAAAAACGATGTATTATTTGATCATTTTGAAATATGCTGCTCGTCGATGGGAAGTAACTCCTGCATGAATTCTGCTGTTAGTATATCACAGTAAGTGTCGAGCATCATCAGTTTTGCTTTAGGATCCAACTTTTACTTCACCATGGTGGAACATGCTGTTTATTGAAAGGGAGATAACTCCTGCATGATTGCAGGTTATTATATCCGCCTATTGCAGACGTTGTGTTGTACATGCAGGGTTTAACTTAGGTTTAAATTTTTGGGAGTCCCGGGGACGCGTGGTGATATACTTTTCGCATCCCGAATCTAAA
>JAUTBQ010157950.1:0-13075 GCA_032361185.1 Lepetodrilus ovalis | reverse complement strand
TCTCTCTCTCTCTCTCTCTCTCTCTCTCTCTCTCTCTCTCTCTCTCTCTCTCTCTCTCTCTCTCTCTCTCTCTTGACAGCACACTTATATATTAAAGTTTGCAGATAAAAATACACAGTTATATTTCCAATATAGGCCTACATTAATTTAAAAGTTTATTGTAAAACCATCGTTCTGATAAATTAGGAGTGGATTATTAGTAATCAACGATTTTCTTTATATCGTTGAGACTGTAAATAATAAAAAAGAAAATCAATATTCGTTTCCGTTTATTGACGATGCTGAAAAGCAGAGGACACGGAAAAGATAATGATAAGTTTATTTACTAGAATATTGACATAGGGAATGATCTCATGACAGTGAGAACTAACTCAATGCGAGGTGTCAATCTCCCAGTGAGTGACAGTACCTGCTAGCCAATCGGATTACAGCTACGCTAAAAGCTGGGCGGGACTCGATTTTTAACGTCAAAACTGATCGACAGACATGCCGTAGCGAGCGGATCATAAAGATGGTAACAACTTTGCATGTTTACTGTGGCAGAAATGTAAATGAAGCCAAAACATCCTGTAACAACGCCATAACGCGTGATTTGTTGCAAATCTTGGTCGACATTTCAATGGAGGATTGGCTTTGGGATAGCTCACGTAAACGCACTTTTCTAACTGTCTGCCTGTCACTTAGATCAACCATTTCCACGTGTCAATATCAGCATGCATGCTAACACACGATAGTGACATGTCTCCCACGCACATGGTTTCACGATATCATTACACCTAGGAGCTCCTAACTTTATGACCCGGTTTATCACTTCTTAAGTTAAATGCCGATTTAGGAAGGAATAAGAATTATTAGACTTAAGTGAGATTTAATTGCTCTGAAAGTTCCTAAATGTTTGAGATGCTTGATGGGTAGAGGGACCCTAACTATCCACAGAAACACATTTCTTAAGTAAATATATTGTGGGATGAATTTAGGGGGTGGTGGGGGGTAGTCAAATTTAATTGTTTTGAAAGTTCCATGCCAATTTCTTTCGATTTTTGGTAGAGGATATCTCACTGAGCCCAAATCCATTATTTAATAACAAATATTGTGTGGGAATGACCATTTAAGAAGCATGCTAATTAGTGCTAATTAGATATTTGTGTAGAATATTTCCTGTAACATAAACTTGTATTACGAAAAGGTTCAAAATAGTTATGTGTGGTATCCTGTACAGGAAAAGCCACCTGCTAACACCAATGTCATATTCATATCTTAATTTGTCGCAGCGTTATACTAATTTGAATATGGTGGGGGATACATATCAAAATTAATATTTTGACAACATATATGCGTTAAATGTTCATTGGCATATACTTGTGTAAAGAAAAGGTTCCATATAGATCTCCGTTATATTCAACAAAGTATAGGCTATCTGTTAACACCAATTGCGTGTTAATATCTTTTTTTGCCACTGAGATAATTGGTTTGAACATGGTGAGTGTACATAGCAAAACACAAAACTTGACAAAATATGCGTTAAATATGTTCCATAACATTATATGTATGTCAAGGAAAGTTTCTATATAGTTCTGTGTTATATTCTAAAAGTTGTGGATTATCTGTTAACGCCAATTTCGCGTTCATATCTTGATTGGTCTTTGATGTATGTATATATTGGTGTGAACATGGTGATCCCCATCTCAAAATAACAAATTTGACACAATAAGCAATAAATATGTTCTATAACATATACGTATGTAATGAAAATGATCTAAATAGCTATGCGTTATATCATATAGAGTATATATACTATCTGTTAACACCAATTTCGTGTTCGTATCATGAATTGCCGCTGAGGTATACGGGTTTGAACATAGTGGGGGTATATTTCAAGTAACAAATTTGACAACAAATGCGAACATGTGTTCGATAACATATATTTTTATTATGGAAAGGTTGTAAATAATGGTTTGTTGTATTCTACAAGCTGTAAGCCATCTACTAACACCAATATCGTGTCAATCGCTGAGATATACTAGTTTGGACGAGATATGCATAAAAGGATACCCTCGTGAAACGGGAGCCAGAATACGAGGTCACTTACATGCCAACATTATGCTTGCAAGGTATCATTTGTTGGACATTTTCCATGTCGCTAATCAGGTTACCGGTCATGCTCTCCTGACAGCGAGAACACAACAGTCTGTGTTACACGCTGTCACACTACGAGGGGTTTCGCGTGTTGAACATTATAAGGAATTTAATTGGTTCATATTATTATTAGCTGATGGGTGCAGGCGCAAAACGGCAACATCCAAAACAGCTCACGATATTGACGAAAATCAAATATTGAATCGACGAAAAAGGTACCAAATTGATTGGTAGGAAACGGTACATTGACTTATATTTTAAGGAGATAAAGGTCTACTGTTCGGAATTTAGAAGATATCAATCGTTAATTGAATATTGTGCACCGTTTTGGATGTTGCCGTTATGCAATCTGCATCCATATAACCAATAATATTCTGTATAATGCTGCACACAAAAACACAGACTGTTGTGTTCTCGCTGTCAGGAGAGCATGATCTTCTTGCTAATCTTGTAAGAAAATCCACCATTGCTCGTCTTCATTCAATGATAATCTCCTTGCAATATTATGACAATTCACCATTTTTCGTCTTCAATGACAATCCACCAGTATTCACCGATAATATTCACCGTTACTTTTCTTTTGCGTTGGGGTTTAGAGTCGCTTTCTACAATCTTTCACTAATATCAACACTTGTCAGTTTTGGGCAGAAGGAAACCCACAACATCTGTAGCACTGGATGTTGCAGTAAACCTGCGAGCACCAGCTGGTACTGACATACCAAGGAAGATATCTGTATTTCCCATCTACAGACAGTGCATCTTATCAATATCGTGTAAGAAAGGTAACTTTCGCACACAGCGATGTCAGCGATGTCAGGCCCCTGGGGCAGGATTTGAGCTCAAGACTTTTCGTTCCATTCCAAACGTTCTACCACTGAGCTACCACCCGCTTCTCCACTCATTGCTATGATAACGGCAAGTTGGGGAATGAGTAATTATGGTGGTGTGAGAATCTTTCACCCATTTGTGACTTCAGCAAGTTGGGCAGGCCTCTGGTAACCTCTATCTTAGCACAGCGCCCTTGGTGCCATTGCTACTTGCCCCGATTAGCCGTGCGGGCAAGTCTGGAGCCCTATTAGGTCTTTACGCCATTTACCAAAAGTGTGTCAGAGATATATAATGATATTTCCCATTGTTATTGACAGATAAGCATAGAATGGTTATAACATCTATTTCAAAGGCTGGCTACTTTCTTCAACAGCCAGCACTAAACAGATTTCAAAGACAACAAATACAGAAGAATATGGATATAAAGAGAGATGATTTTATTAATGTCTAGAATATAGACACCAATACAATGAATGGTGTAGAACACTGCACAGGCATATATATACTCATATTACGATGTACAGAATGTATACACCATCTACTGATATAGGTACGATCCAATATCTCACAGGTGAATGGTTTAATTTCTAATCTGGGGGCTTCAGCTAACATGATCAACTACATGATTTGGTATACTGTAAATCATAAAATGTTAGCTTCATTAAACTTTAGCAACCGATGGATTATCAACCTATTAGCGTAACAATTTTTTTTAATGACCTTGTACATATTTAGAAAATAAATTTAACGATTTCTTCATGCAAGTTTATTATAAATTGCCATTGTGTAACACTGTAAAAGTATCAACAATAACTAATTGCACGTTTATGTACAGTAAATACTCACAAAACATAAATACAGTGCACACACACATTTATGAAATACTCATGAATGAAATGCTAACATCTAAGAGTAACTCATTAAATTCGCCAACATTTTATGACTCGCAGTATTCATGAAAAGAAATACAGCTAAAAGATAAAGAGAAACCACTATACCTACATTACAACACATACTGCACATCACTCACACACACACTGATATGTACAAATTTTACAATTCAATATGGAACTCCAAAATGAAGAAGAAAAATTCCATTTAATATGGAGGGGACTTTGGCGAAGTCTGCGTAGATAGGGGCAAACTTGTGGGTATGGGAAATTTTATTTTGAGGTATTTTCGTGTAAATTTTAAATCCAACAATGACTGTTCAGCCACTATAGCTATTGCAGGGGTTTGTAAAGTGATTCACTGGATGGTCAAGAAGAATGCCATGATTATGAAAAAATAATATAATTTATTTATTTTTAATATACACCTATGTACAGTCAAACTCCATTTATACCGGACACTTCTGTTTTTGTTAAAATATGATCAGAAAGCAAAACAACTGGATCATTAGATCAACCATTCATCAAGTTAATTATATAACTTACAAAATCTGTATTGGTTAAAAGTTGACCATTATGCGGAGAAAACGTTAAAATGGAGATCATTATAACGGGGTCTGACTGTACGGTATATAGATCTGTATATTTTTTTCTCTTGTTAATTTTAATGGCTGAATACGATTTTTGACTAGGTTCCACCTATATAGAAACACTAGATTGAATTATTTAATTATTGCTTTATGCCGCAGAGGGAATATTTCACCCATAGGCGACCACAAACAATGCACACTATCCACTTCACAAGCCCCTGTGGTGACTAATAAGGTAGAACTATGTGTCCGTTTCCACAGAATGGTTGTAACTCTACAAGAGTCGTAAGAGTTACGACACTCATAGTGCTATAATTGTTCTGTGGAACAGGAGCCCGGACATAACAATAATCTAAATTATACCAACAAACAAGCTTGCAAATCAATTTTGCTGAAATAGCATCGCAAAGAAAAGATACAACATTTATTTAGAAGTGCACCAAAAAAATATCCATAAAAATTAACACTGATAATTTTTTTAATGAATGGCGAGTGATAAAAGATATCAATTGATGCAATTATGACAAATAAAGATTAATGAAAATAAATCCCATTAAGCAACGAAATATACAACATACAAGTCTTTAGCTCACTTGATCACAATGACAAAGGTCACAATATTATCAAGTTAAGAGGATTGATTGAATGATTGAATTATTGCTTTACATCGCGGCGGGAATATTGCACCCATAGGTGATGACTGTTAAGAGGAACACATAGATTTAGTTCAGCAAGTATGGTATTGTTTGGTCATGGTAATATTGAAGTCAGCGAGTTACTTGCTAACTATTCATACTGAACTTACATAATAGTTGGTTTTGGATCTGATGTTAATGAGATTGAGATATACAGATGAGCAAGCTGTTATATAGAAGAATGTCATTTCTTTGAACCAAGTTTGCTAAATGCATAAAGCAGCCCAGGAGCTCAAACAAACAGCAGGCTACAGATTATACCAGGCCTAAACTGATAATTTTTTGATTGATTGATTGAATTATTGCTAGGATCGTAATATGGTACAGGGTAGTCAGCATCCAACCAAATATGTGTAACTTAGAATCACAAGAAAATGCATATTTCATTACAGTATAAAGCGATCATGATCAATTGAAATTATATTGGCCAGCAGACAAAGACCATATCATAATATTTGACAATATATTTGATATTAGCCTTATTACACGATTACCGTACTTTTGATCTCATGACATTGGTATGTTACTTCCAAATTATCACTTTATTTAATTGATGGTGAATGTGTTGACATTAATAATACTACATGTACAGTACTAGTACGTGTATATGAAAAATAATGTATAACATACACATTTTATGCATAATAAATCATGAATAATTTTAATTTATATAAAATCTTATGGGCATGTCAGATGAAATATCAACTAGTTTGTGGCATGATTGTTTGACTTAATTGCATTTTATGCCTGAAGGAATATTTCGCCCGTATGTGACATTAGTTTTATGCATGATCTTTGCTGAGAAATGCTTCAGTGGTAGATATTAAGACAGGTAGTTATTTTGGACAGGTAGCTAATGTAGGCAGGCAAGAAGTTATAAAAAAAAAATATTTATAAAAAAACACTTTAATTCTTTTGCACAGGAAAACCCCTCATTTTCTATTTCAAAAAAGTTTTTTCAAGATACTATAATTGACAAATTGGTGATCAATTAGCCTAAATTCTACCAGCCAAAAGGAAATTGTGAAATAATTAGCTATTTTTCAATTCATTGGTAGAAATAGAAGCTAAAGATGAAAATAGAAGCACAGGTTACCAATACACATCGTGGGAATGGCAGAAACAAGACCATCTCCGACTACACCTGTGCTGTTTAATAATGGTCATGGAGGATAACTTTCCCCTTGCATTTAATTAAGTGTTTTTCGTCGCAACAGAAATATTTCATCCATACGCAAAGAAAGCTATACGTCGCGTTCAGGAAAAGACGACTTTTTGTATGTAAATTACTGCACACATATTACATGGAATGTGATCGAATGGACAAGAAAGTTTATGTTTTAATATAATTTGTAGCAATATTTCAATGATCTTGTAGTATCCTACAAATATTGGAAGATCCCACGAGGCCACAAGCATGGTTGGTGTAGATGAACAATGAGCAATACCTACATTACAGCCATTGTATCCTACGTATGATCTTGAAGCGAATAATTGCACTTCTTTCCTTTGGCATAGTAACTTATCTACGTTATCTCATTAATTACTAAGTTTAACAAATCATGGCATTGTCTACATACAAAAATAATGTCATGATTTTTAGCACACAAACAAATATGTCTTGATTTATTTAATGCATTGTTGTGGCTATTGCTGGTTTCTTTTTAGGGCTTTTTTTCTTTGTTTTGTGTGTGTTTGTAATGGGGTTTAGAACTGCTTTCAAGATTCTTTCACTAATACTATGACTTTGTCAGAAAGGTAACTTTCACGTGACGACTACTAATGCTTAAAAATATAATGCCGTATTTATATTCATAAAGAATTTAAATTGAACAGGCAAATATGAATCAAATCAATAAGGAAAACTGGGGGTTGCGACATACAGAGGATAGTGTATTTCAGAAGGCCGACAAAGTTTATTATGCACCCAACTGCATTAAGTAAGTATGGTGGCAGTAGACCAGCTCAGTGGATTCCAAGGCTACAGGGGAACATTTGCAAAGAGATAAGAAATCGATTCGCCATTATGCGTTCTTCGAACTGCCTCAGCAAGAATTGAAGAGATGTCAATCAGCTGAAGAAAAGAGAGGATGAAAAACATCATTTGGGGATGACATAATGTTGTTTTTCTCTCTCTTAACCCTCTCCCGGCTGGATTGGGCATAAACACTGCTATTTAAGGCATTTCTGGTTGCCTTCAGCATGGAGAGGGTTAATGTCTCAACAATCTTAATCTGTGGATTTCAGTGGTATTCTAACAATGACAGACCTCAATAAACATAAAAATAAAGTATTAAATGTTGTAGACAAAAATAACATACTTAACCAGTCATCATACAAAATGCATGCATTTCCTATTGTGGTTTTTAAGTCTCAACAGTTGTCAGGACATATGAATTTCTTTGGTGTTACAACATGTGTGTGTGAGCTGCTTTGTTTTTCTTGGAGAGAGCAGGGGTGCTATATTTATGCTGGATTGGTTTATCTAAGGTTTAGAGCTACTTTCAAGATTATTTTACTCTTATCATGACTTGGTGAGCTAAGTAATGACGAGATCTAACATATATTTTTTTTAATTATAATAAATAGAATGCAATGTTTGTTCACAAACTCAGTGAAATTGTAGGGAAATTGCAACATAAAACCATGTGTGATCCAAATACAGGAACAGTTGATTAAATCATGTCTTCCCACACAAAGGGAGGTTACCCACAGCCCCACTGGATCTGAAACTCACTTTGTGAAACACAACCAAGTTGGTGCTTTTACATATCTTCATTTATTACAAATATGCATTTGTGCAGACTAATTTCTGGGTCATTATTTACAAATACAGATATTGCCTGGAAAGCAAAATATAGTTGCTGTGTGGGTGTGACATTGTTTGATAGTCGATTGATATGGGGAAAAAAAAATTAGATATAAATGGAATTGTTACATACAGTGCCCCCTCGATATAACACTGTCTGATACACAACGGATTCAGATATAAGGTGGGGTCAGACATGGATCCAATTTTTATTTTCGCTATTTCCCTGCAAAATCGTACAAGGTGGGTACTATAATGTGGGGGTTGGGGGTATGTCATGGACCCAAACTTCAGCGTTATATCGAGGGGACACTGTATTTAAAATTTACCATAACTGTTTGTATGGTTCTCCTTAAAAAGTGTGCACTTTTGCATGTCTTTGTCGATTATTTATTGATTATGACACACATGTATGAAAAAACCCCTCTTAAACATGTTGAGGAATCTTGAGCATTAAAAATTTAAATATGCCCAACACTTACAAACTATATTTCTATGACATTGGATAGGCAGGTCTTAGACATTTTTATTTATCTTGAATCATTGCATATACCAAGTTGAAACATTCTCTCAACAAATACAGAGGAACTACTGTTTATAACTGAAAATAACACTGCAAATACACAGGACGAGCCAACACATTTTTCTTTATTCATTTCATTCAAAGGATTAAATCAATTCCTTTAAATTGGACACAATATTTCTATATTTCAATGTAAAAGAAATATACAATGGTGCTGTCATATAGCATAATTACATACAATTAAGGAATGGCAAAACGAAACCCATTTCCTTTTTCACAATGACTCATAGAACTTGTTTTTTTCTTCTGGTATTCAAGAAAATGTTGATGGAATTCACAATTTCACTGTATTATTCTAGTGTCAAAATAATCTAGCAATCGAGACTAGTTACAATGGAAAAACATTGTTGGTATTTCCATGTAAATAGACAACAATTAGGAAACAACTTTCTGTTAGAAAAGAAAGCACTGTCGCAATCTAAATTTTCAAAAAAAGGCTGCGGTTATGTTTTTATGCATGCTTCAATGAAAATTGAAGCTCTCGTACAATATGTATTGAACGGCAAATACTTGTTGCACAATTTTCATAGTAAGTGGAACTTTTTTCCAGTGACAGCAAGCATTGCCATGTACATTTAACATTGATTACTGCCAATGATTATGTAGACAGCAAGTTGGATCGTTAAAATCAATCCCGGACTCTGTATCTCATATACCCCTAGCATGACCCTTTGGGCCAAGTAGACCTCACTTTGTATGATGCCTGGCTAAGCATGATGAAGAACGAGTATCGTCAAAGTTTGACACTGAAATCATCGACTAAAAATTCACCCTATTGCGTAATGAAATAACAATTCTTTCAGCTATAAGGCACTGTTATTTTAATACATAATAATCAGAACCCAAACGGGAATCTTTTCCCAGAAACTTAAATTGATGTTAGTATTTTTAATTGTGGAAACATTACACAATAATGGATAGGAAAACTAGTGAAAGTGTGGGTTCTGTTGAAACCAAGTAAACAGTTGTTAGTACATAGGAAAACAATTACCAATTCCAGTATACTCAACAAAATTATTGATGGGCCAGTAGCTTTTTTGAACATATAATTAATTCAGGTTTATATTATTTTAACTGCAAGGAATTAACAAACATTTAAATGATCCAGGAACTCTTCAAAAACTTGCAGACAAATTGGAAGAATGGCACCAGATTCCTCGAGCCAATATCTGCGGACCCTTAACTTATTTTGTTGAGTATGGAATCCCTAAGGCAGGAGTGTTCAGTGCAGCCTTTCAGGAAGCTCATATCCACTGAGACTATAGCGCTCTCATAGCAATCTCCTATGTAATGTAAATGGTCACTCACGCGAGCGATAGTCTCACGATAGCTTCACGAAGGGGTGCAGTGGTTATTACCCACAGATCCAAAGATTTCAAACTATCGAGTCTTATATTCAGCTCCCCCAACCCTCCCAAACCATGAAAACGGACATCAGAAATGGTAAAACATTCATATAACTACTCCACATAGAAGCTGCATTGTTCTACACAGATTGACTGAAAATATTAATTCTGCATCACCAGAATACATTGTATAAACTGCATATTCTACGTTTCATAAAGCTTATCTGTTCTATGAAGCAGATCTGTAGTCAATGAAGGCGACTATGCATTTCCAGTCACACGCTATTTAGAATAATACAGATTCCCTGTACCCTCGTCATATGAATGTTCCACGTTTACCGAGTATCATTTCTACTACAAGACCATAAGCATTCTTGTAGCTTACAATGCATTTACAAGAGCGCTATGGTCTAATAGTGGATATGAGAGCTTCGAGAAATGATGCCCCGATATCGGCTTTCATTGGGAGGAGGAAGGGGCCCTGACATTGTAACACTTCGTGAATATCTAGCTTGCAACCAAAACCAGTGACAAAATGAAAATAATTCAAAATGTTTCTCACCTTGATTTTGGGAGCGTTCTTCATCCTCTCCTCCTGAGGGACGGAGTTGGTGACGACGACGGCTTCAAACATGGAGTTGTTGATGCGGGAGATGGCGGGCCCGGAGAAGATCCCGTGGGTACAGATCGCGTACACCTTCTGGGCCCCGGCCTCCAGTAGTCTGAGTGGGTAGAGAGCGGAGTCGGTGAACTCATTTGTCGCTTACCGTTGCAACATGTTGGATTTGAGGCTTATAACCGCTTTCAAGATTCTTTCATGCATAACATGGTTCGCATGACAACAATCGGTGGAAAATAAGCCCGTAGAAGCAGAAATCTGTCACCAATATCTGGTAATAGTAGAACAAGAACCATCTTTTAATGCCCGATATCACAAGGACTTGAACAATGGGTAAACACACTGTATCCATTACAACATATGTGGACACTATTACAATTGTTTCACCAATTATAAAATTGACCCTTCTTGCTACTACTACTACATGCCACCAGAAATGCCCTACAGAGCAATATTAATGATTTTTCCAGCAGGGCAAGAGTTAATATTATCTGTGAATTACTTTTCTGCTGCGTGACACACAGTGCCGCAGGTGTCGGCAAGATCGTCCACCAAGATGGCGATCCTGTCCTTGACATCGCCCACCAACACCATGGAGGCCACCTCATTGGCCTTCTTCCTTTCCTTGTGGATCAGAGCAAAGTCCACGTTCAGCCGATCAGCGATGGACGTCACACTGAAATAACAAACAGAAATACATGATGATACATGTATATGACATATGATATACGGTTTAGCTGTTGAAAAAAATGTATTTAATAATTTTTTGTAAAAAGAAAAGAGCAAAATTTAAATTCAAAATAATTTTGTTTATCATGTACAATTTTTGTTATGATTGAGAACAGCTTTTGACACCGATACAGCTTTTGAAACTTGATACTGTTGTACTGAAGTGATTATTTTTTTTAAGTATTTTTCTTTTAATTTTGGTTTATTTTTAGTTATTTATTATTTTTACATTTTAAGCGAGAATATTTCCCCTATATCAGCGAGTTTACAGCAAAAAAACCTGCATCGCATGTGGCACACAGTGTTGTGGTAACCCTATGATCACCTCCTATCATGACTACATCGGAAAAGTAACCTATGCAGACATCTGATGCTGGTTTCCTAATAAAGATTCAAACTCAGAAACTTCTGCTACGAAGATTTATAGACTTTTCATCTGCTCGCGAGGCTTCTGCTTACCGCTTGGCACCGCCAGCGTCAGGGGAAACAATGCAACAATTCCTCCAGTCGGTGATGTTGTCGCGAATCCACTTCAACACAGCAGGTTCTGCATAGAGATTGTCAACAGGAATGTCGAAGAAACCCTGTATGGGACACAAAATAAACCAAATTCAAAAATCATTTTTCATCAATATTTGGAACAAGTTATTGTTTTATGTCACAACAGGAATCTTTCACTCGTACATAACGAGGACATACTAGTAAATCATCCCGTTAATGTTACAAAAGAGAAAATAATGCATATTGCTCACATTTAATATTATGGTACGCAAACCCCTAATTGGAAATTAATTTGATTGATATTGAATTAATGCTTTACGTGGCAGCGGGACTATTTCACCCACAGGCTACGCTATTATAAAATAAAATATTACCGTAGAAAATCAAGGAAATTATGCAAATGCATCATGTGAAAGGGGAAAGGTATAACTTGATAAAGATACACAATTTATTAAAGCTTAAAAAGGTGACTAAATGCACTAATATCTGCTACAACTAACCTGAATTTGTGAGGCATGAAGGTCCATTGTGATGATATGGTCTGCTCCGGCTGTAGACAGCATGTTGGCCACTAACTTGGCTGATATTGGTGCACGACTCTGAGAAAAATAAAATCAGACAAATAATTATACTGTATAATTTACTGTATTGCTTTACATTGAAAAATCTAATGAAATCATTGTAAAATGACTGCGTTTGAAAAACGAGTTTGCATAGATACGGTATCCAGGTGGAAAAGAAGTTGGGATCTACTATTATACATGTACATTATTTTATAATAGCGTAGCATTTTGAAGATGCACCATATGTATGGCAAAATGCTACGCTATCATAAAATAAAATCGTAGATCCCGACTTCAATTCCATCAGGATATCATTTTGCGTGATATAAATGCACATTATTTTTATTATTATTATTGCACTATAATCCGTCTTTCTATGCAAACTCGTGTTAACTTTTTAGGCGGTTAACAATGAAGCAGCTACCAAATTGAAGCATACATAAAATATACACATTGTGGGTGTAATCATGCTCTCCTCATAGCGACAACACAACAGTCTGTTTTACACACTGTCACACTACGAGGATTTTCGTGTGTTCATATTATTATTAGCTGATGTGTGCAGGCACAAAACGGCAACATCCAAAACGGCTCACGATATTGATGAAAATCAAATATTGAATTGGCGAAAACGGTACCACATCAATTGGTAGGAAACGGTACTTTGACTTATATTTTAAGGAGATAAAGGACTAAAAGGTCTACTGTTTGGAATTTAGACGATATTAATCGTTAATTGATAGTTTCTAAATTGAACATCGTGCACCGTTTTGGATGTTGCCGTTT
>JAUTBQ010157939.1:0-13075 GCA_032361185.1 Lepetodrilus ovalis | reverse complement strand
AATAGTCTCAGAGGATGAAAGTAAATTATTTTTAATAAATTCTACTGATGGGTATAATATTTGTATATGAAAGGAGCTTCTGAATTACTTTAACCAGAAAATCTAGACTTGCTTTTGTCCATGGGAGTTATTTGGAATATGAGTATTAGAGAACAGGGACTGTGAGACAGACTAAAGAAACAATAATTATGTTATATTTCTTATGTCTTTTCAAAATGACTGTATATTTGTATTGTCATGTAACATTGATTTCTAGATGCTTGATGAATCTCCTAACGAACACAAAGCAATCTTAATGGGCCACTGAGTTTGATGGAATGCAAAATCTGATGGAATATTGCATTAGACGGAATGTGGAATGGGATGGAATTAGGAATCAGATGGACATTGGGATAATTAGGACCTGGCATTGGCTCTAAGCATTGCCACTCAGAGCACTGACTCACAGCAAGAAATTACGATATCCTGTCTGAAATCTCAGAATATTTGATGATTAATTGTGAAATGGAACCCTTTTTTTTTAACCGTGGATTATTTCTCTTGGGCAAATCTCAAAGCCTAGAGTTGATTCGACTGAGTGACAGAAAGCCCTAACTTTGATGAACTCAGCAATCAGGGGATTGCCCAATAACAAATGATCATGAACCAATCTATAAAATAATGTTTTTATTTCACAAATTACGATTCCATCATGTACAGTACCATTTTTAGCATGGTTTCATTACTTATATATATATACTGTATATATATTAAAAAAAAGATTTGAGATAATCCAGCAGGGATAGAGTTTCATTTTGTATAATATATCACATGATTTTGCGTCGGGCTATCGCGTAATTGTTCTCAAAGAAAAGGTCACAATGTACAAAATATTAACTATTTTGATAACTTGTATGGATATTTAGTGATATCTATGATCACATTACAGAAATATGTCAAAATGCTGTAGTGAAAGAGATTATTCTTACCGGTATGGTACATAAAGTAAGATAGTATGACTTAATTTTATTGTGCTCAAATGGTTAAAAATTGCTCCGATAGTAGGTGTCTTCATTCGGGTGTAACTTTCTTATATGCATGGTGACCCTATGATATTTTTATATCATTGGATTCATATTTGAACAACGCATAACATCAAAATTTCTGAAATATTGTAATAGAATTTGTGGTCGAAACTGGGTCCAGCCTCCTTAGTACCATTATGTATTATAAATGATCTATCACATGTATTCATCACGGTATTCAAATGCATACCGGGTAGTTCAATTTAAATGAAAGCCTCTTTTGAACTACAGTGGCAGTGATCAATACTTTTAAAACTTACTAGCGAATAGCGATACATATAACACAGACATGAATTTCTACTTCTTATACTACGTCCTTAGGACACCTTTAGCATTGGGAGAAATGGCCAGGGGAGGAGGCTGTTAGTTTTGATCGCTGCAGTATTGTGTACAGTCAACTGTATTAGTTATCGCATGCGTGTGAAAGATTACCTTATGATATTATGCAACAAAGCAATTGATCACGTATGTGATATCATGTTTATAAGAATAGATGGTTGTGATCATGGCCATGGATACATACACTGGCATGTTGACCTATTGTTTCAGGACTCCAAGTATACAGTTGGAGGGCGGGAGATTATATTCATGTTGAAGAAGAAAGACCAAGACTCCCCCTTTTGGCCCCGGTTACTCAAAGATACGAAAAAAGTAAGAGTTGAAAAATTGAAAAAAAATAGGAATACTCAGATATTAAATCTGGCAGTAATGAACATGCATATATAATTATTACCTGTAAATACGTGGACAGTTTATGGCTGCACATATATGATCAAGTCGTGAGCTACTCGCAAGAGCCAAGAAGCATTCATAACAAAGATCTTGGTTAGATGCTTATTAATATATTAACCATTGTTTATGAATTTTAAGATTCTCTGTATTATGTATACATTCAACTTTCATTGAAATGTTAGTCAAATAGTAATGTTTTCGACTATTTTAGGTCCATTATTTGAAGACAGACTTTGGTAGATGGCGAGACGAAGATGACTCGGATGCTGATGAAACTGAAGATGTGAACTTGGAACAGGTATGCTAGTGCTAATACTATGCTAATGTATAGTTTCTCGAAGCTCGAGTATATGATTTGAGACCATAATCTTGTAAGTGCCGATTCCCATGCTTAAGAGTTCGCTAGGCGAGTGCCATGGACTCTTAGTAGATATGAGAGCTTTGTGAAATTACAGTGGAACCACTCTAATTCGAATTGCTGGGAACCATAAATATTTCTTTGAATTATCCGGGTTTCAAATTAAGAGGATGACTTAGAAATTTACATTTATGACTGGGACCATGCAACAGTTTCGATTTAAGTGATAGTTTGAATTACAGGGTTTTGAATTAGCAGGGTTTCACTGTTTATCGTGATGCTTTTAACTAGTTAGGATAACAATAGCTATAGCTGGCCACTAACGTAATTTATGTGTGTACTGAAAAATTGTCAATGTTTAAAAACAATTAAAAACTGTCCAGCCACTTGTGAAAATAGTACTACAGGTAGACCCTGTTTTAATGGTTTTCTTCGTTTACTGGTCAACTTTTGACCAATATGAATTTCCTACTATATTCTCGTGGCAAATGGGTGAAAGATTCCCGCAGCGACGTTAAACTCCATATTCACTCACACCTACTATATATTCTTTACCCTGATGAATTATTGATCTGATGATCCAGTTGTTTTTCTTATTAGTCAAATTAAAAAAAATATGGAAATATGACAGGGGTATGACTGTAATGATCATAAATTTGATCTTTGTAAATGTTATTATTGTTCTTGTTTCTGTGTGAAGTTTTGTTTATGATTTGTTTTCGCAATTGGTAAATTTCAACTTGTTAATTTTCAGATGATGAGTTCTATGGGTGGGCTTGGTGGTGGCAATCCAATGGAAGCGGTAAGTAGTAGTGGTGTAACGATAAGTCGACTAATCTCGATAGTGTGTGTCCGGATAGCATTATCTCGATAGCAAACTTAGTAATCAATAACAATTACTGATGGAATATTGATAGTTTCGATAGTTTTCTAACTTTCATTGGAAACATTGCTAATAATGTCGGTTGCAGCATATAGGCTAAGATATCCAATTTCTGAATAGGATACTTTATTGATACGAAGATATACCTAAACATTTTGCATACTCGAGAACTATCATGATATGTTTATCAGATTGTGATAACTGATAACATTGTGATAGTAATTCTCATTATCACAATACCATCTTGATAGTGAAATTACCTGTGATAGTCACCCCTATTAAGTAGTTTCAACTTTGGTCGTGTTCAGCTGTTTACTGCACATCTACAGGGCAAATTATCAAACTTAGTAGTGAATGAGCCAGTCCCATCAAATTTTTTTGTAATGGGGTTTAGAGTTCCTTTATAGCATCTTTCACTAATCTGAGAAGCCATGATATCGGTGAAAGATTCCTGCTGTGATATTACTGAATCAATGATATACTTTTCATATATTTTTAATTTTATGATTTAATGTGGCCCGTTTTTCATTTTAGGATGCAGATGATGAAGACGACAGCGATGATGAAGGTAATGTATTTTGATCGTAGACTGGTAAAATAACAAACCGAAAGCATGTTAAAAATATATCT
Organism: Lepetodrilus ovalis; assembly: GCA_032361185.1. Classification (NCBI taxonomy): domain Eukaryota; kingdom Metazoa; phylum Mollusca; class Gastropoda; order Lepetellida; family Lepetodrilidae; genus Lepetodrilus; species Lepetodrilus ovalis. The sequence continues at coordinate 9,408 of JAUTBQ010157939.1, read as the reverse complement.
ATTAATATTAAATGCTGTATTTGGAAGCTGGTTTGGTTTTGCAGACGTTTGAGGTTTCTTACCAAAGTAGATATTGCAATAAGAATATTAATGGGCCTGCTAGTGGTTATGTTTGGTTGGTAATAGTCCTGTACCAAGTATGCAAGATCTTGTAAACTGCTCAATGCTGTGTTGGACAGTCTCTGTTATGTGTATAATAATAATAATAATAAAGGTAATGCTGTCCTCTTAAAATGCACTATTTCCACACTTGAAAGTATACTCAAAGCGCTACATTATCACCCTGGTCATTTCAACTCCCCGTAAAGTATACAACCCAAGCTGCCATTAATTTAAGGGCTCTTCCAGTTACCAGGAGCAGGATGAGGGTTAAATTAAAAATATAATTATTTTCGTTTCAGATTTACCAGATTTGCAATGATGATTCACATTGTGATTAGAAGATTGCGAAATGTCAGCACATTGTAAGAAGCTGATGGGCAGTTTTTGTGAGGGATTTCCTCTCATCTCAGGCATCGTGTCGTCATAATTTATAAAATGTTGTAAACCAAAGACTGTCAAATTGGATCAAGTTTGCTGTGTGATTTGTTAACATTTCAATGGAACCAATATTTTTTTTAAATATTTCTTGTGGATCAGTATTTGTATTCAAATTACTGGACATTTAAGCCTGGGATGAGAGGAACGGATGTGTCTCGACAGCGTTTGGGATGATGACGGGGTGTATGGAATTACTCTGGGTGGCTGGGATTGTAGGCTTTCCAGCCCATGATGACTCTTTATTTTGACAACCCCCCACCAGAGCAATGAAGTTCAAGGCCATGCTACCAGAGGGTCGCCAATGCATCAAGTCACTGCAGCTGCTGTTGGTTATTTTTCTTTTCCTCTCGATATCTCCCGATTATAATGGCACGACGCAGTATTCTAACTGGCATCGCGTGCAGTGAGTGATGTACATAACAACTGTATAGCTTCTCCACCCTCAATACTTCACAGAGATTTCAATCTGCTCAAGCAATCCAAACCAACCTTGAAATCCTGTTGCTTTAACGGATATTTGAATGCAAATAGAAATGAGTGTATTTTTAGCTGTCATCCTGTCAGACGTATCTGGCAGGGATGAGAATATTTTGAGGTCCCGGGGTCGATCGCTTTAACCCTGGATCCTGGCTGTAATTTCCAATTCTCATCCCTGAATCAATATGCCTTCGATAGGTTGAAGGCTATTAATAAGACAGCTTGTGAGTTGTAGTTTTGTTCTGTGGTAGTTTGTCCGAAAGGGAGTGAAAACTTTGTGAAGAATTGAAGATGCAGAACTGTTTACTTGAGTTGCCATCAGTTTCCTTGTGAATTACGATCCTGGTTAGCTCGTCAAGACGGAGTTCGGCTTGAGCACAGATGACGGAGCTAGTAGTGACTTCATTCACGTCATCCGTAGTTCTGCAACACCATATCCGACCATAGCCTCCCAACAGGCCAATGCAAACCATGCATGCTTTCATCTATAGTAAACCTGCATAGTGAAAGTTTGTGCCAATTGAATACATTCATGTTCTTCATAATATCGTAACGCTACTTTAGGCCTATTAGTGTTTTCAGTATTCATACCTGAATTAACCTGAATCAACTTTTTTCCGTCTTTCTTTTTGAATCGCAGAACATAAAATCAAATGTCAGTTTATTAGTGTTCAAATTTACCCGATTGATTGAATTATTACTTGATATCGCTTTGAAAAGTTTTCATCCGTATCCTACTATAAATAATAATTAAAATCTATCTTGGTCCAATGATAATGCATTTACCGCAAAATATTAAAATCTGGTCGAGCACAGAACCTGTTTAGTTCTGGTTGTTTTGTTCGGTGGTATTTACTGTATCACTTCAATAAACAGTCACATTTTAATGTATTTTTAATGTTCCCTAAGATGTTGATTCGGTCAAGTCAAAAACTTTTGATATAAAATAATTTGAGTGAAAATTATGGTGTTGGTCATTTTGTTTAATTGTATATCTGACATGGTGACATGTAGGCCGAGAAACTCTGACCATCATATGGCATCAGGCTTCGATTGACGGCAGAGGTACTATATCAAAACTGGGATGAAACAGTTGGCCGACAGTATTATGAGTATAACCGGAAAAACTGAAAAATACGGTATGCCTTTGCGGATAGATTGGTATAGTTTGATACAGTGTCCATTTATCAGTCTAATATGCATTTACTTGTAACTGTTGCAGGTATAACGTTGATGGCTTGGACGTTTGAAGGCAACGTATGTGTAGTCTTCAGTGTTTTCCGTCCATTTTTAAACGTCTTGTAAAAAGTAACAGCCATCGGGCGACGTCACAGATAGGCAATTATAGTCTATAAGTACTAGAAATGTTTACCTTATTTCCGCATGGTCAGTCCAGCTATAAGCACGTTCTATGTAGCCTCAAGGTAACATAGCAACCTGGAAAATCATACCTGTACATATGACGTAATCACCTGCAGTAAAGATTACGTCATAGCGACATTTAGGGACTAGAATGCATTTTTCAAGTACAAACGGCGTGACGTGAAACGATGGCTTTTACATTTAACATTACTGCATAACTGATGCGCTCCGATTGGCTGGATACCGCACGCGTCTTAAAATGGATGGGAAACACAAAAGTCAACATATACGTCGCATTCAAACGTCCAATCCTTCGACATTCTACCTACAACAGTTTCAAGTAAGTGCATTTTGGATAGGAAAATGGACACTGTATCAAACTATGCCAGCCGATCCGCAAATGCATGCCATATATTTTAGCTAGGAGAATGACACTCCACAAACTGTGGCCTAACCACTTTTAGCTGTACTATGGAGGTAGAGTATCTTGACCCTGGTGACATGGTGTGAATCGGGAGATCTATCAAGTACACTTTCAAGCAACGTGAGACCATAATGCAGACAAGACTGATCGATATGAGAATGGCTCGGCTATTTCCGATGCGATATTGACACGATGCACTGTAGATACCATCCTATCTGTCAGTACCAGCTGGTTCTTGCAGGTTTACTGCAACATTCGGCGCAACAGATTTTTCAGGATTCCTCCTGCCCTAAACTGACAAGCGATATTGATGAAAGTGACTAAACATCAATAATAAAAAAAAGTTCCCTAAGTGGGTTGTATGTGTGTGCGTTTGGCTTCTCATAGGGAGCCTTAATTCTCAATGCGATAATTTTCACGGTCAATGACTGATCCTAGTATGCACAGTATTCATGTGCATGAACACATTGTTTAGCATGGGTACTTCTCAAAAGACTATATGAATTTAAGTTTTCTTGTAGCCTGCGTAGCTCAGGCAATAAGAAAGAGCAAATGCGATCCTCACTAATGTCAAGATATTACAAATTAATTTACTAGTCCGAATAACTAAAGATGTGAATTTCTACTAGTCCTTTTTAGCATTGTGAGAAATGGCGCAGCCTACACGACTAGAGTTAATTTTGATCGCTCCCACAATACTACACACAACATGTTTCCTACGCTACCGTATATATGTATTCTAACGAGTTGCACTCTAATACCCAGAATTAAAATACAGTTGCTTCACTTTGTATTTTCTAATACTGAGGTAATGGACATATTTCCAATGTTGAAGTGGAGCAACTGTATTTTAATTCTGGGTAGGTGCACAAAATTACATGCTTGCAGGTCCAGGCCTTCCTATCTATCGGGTGTATAAACGCAAATTTAGCAGGAATAACAATAGTATTTCATGGAAAATGAGCAGTAACGGCAGGAAATAGGAAGGCATGGGCCGGAAAATCGGTACATGGCATGCAAAATGAGACGCAAGGCATGTACGAACGGCTTACTACAGGGTGCAAATGACATAGCTCGACAGTTTGTCTACATGACATCAGAAATGCGTTCATATAACGGTCGTTTTGGGGAAGGGAAGTAACTGATGTATCAGATTGTCAACTTCGTTTCTTTGTAAGGGTGGTTTTGATTGCATCCATCAGCATGGCTGACCGCCATTGAGAATGACAGGGAGTACTACGATTAGGAGAGGGCGCCTGTCCCAGGATCCTAACGAAATCACATCAGGAGCCTAATGCATGAAAAGAGACTATTCCGGTAGTTTCGACCAAAAGCAGACGTTTGTGACTACACCTATAGCAGAAAGGCTGCAATGCATGACGCATTGTCACCAACTAAAATACATGCAGTTTGCTTTCATGCTTTCATGCATTAGACCCCAGGAGTCTGGCAAAACGCTTTCAAAGTTGTGATGATTCTTGCTACTGCATTAATTAACAATAGTAAATTAAGGGGGCATAACACAGTTTCTCATTATCAACGCAACGTAGAAAAAAATATGTTTTGCATAGGTTCCATTGTCTATGCCTGGTGTCTTTGTATGTTATGTAATGTGAATGAAATTTTCTTCCAAATGAAGCGGGTTCCATGCAGTTTAATTGCAATCTAATTATATATCACTAAACCGGTATGTGAGGAAGGTGTATGTATCAGCAATAGGAGGTTGTACGGCCACTTCCTGGTGAATACAGACATGGGAGTTGTTGTTGATTGTAATGCTTGTCTTTCAGTGCATTTTGCCAGACATTGTTTATATAAATAAATGGAAGCAAAGCTAGTGAATTTTAATAGGATAGTTTAGTATCGACAGCCTCTCGAACTGAGCAGATTCATATGATAAATGATAGTGGAAAGAAACTGTGCTATGCCCCCAATGCCAATGGTGCACTATAAACAAATTATGAACAAATACTCAAGTGCCGTACCAATAGCCCAATGACAGTATTTCACTCCAGATTCTCCATCTTCAACAAGCCAATTCACGTTTACCATTGTAGTGTACTGGTAATCTTCATCATTTCCTGCAAGAAAAAAATATATTTGAATAAATTAACAGTAGTCCAAATAACATACGATGGCAGGGGCGTAGTTACTATTAGGCCAGAATGCTCATGCCTACAGATCATCTCTTCTTTGACTATGGCATTTAATTCCTGCGTTCCCCTTAGTAATATGTGGGTCTGTACTGTGTTGCTGCTTGTTGTTGTTCCGCTACTTGACACTCAGCATAGTATACTGGGTCTGAGTGTGGTAGCCAAGTTCTAGCTTCAGCAGGATATTTTGTGTGCTAGCACCAACAGACGGTGGAAATTCAGCCTAACACGTGACAAGCATGTGGATGCATAATATGTATGCAGTGATATGAATGGCTATAAACTCAATTCAACTAACCAAACTGCACATGAAAATCTATTTATGAAAGTAAATGTATTCTAGTATAATTGTCAAATTATTATTATTATATGTCTATTATTTATGTATTCTTGTAACGCCGGTGGGTAGTTAAAGAGAATATTAGATTTCAACGAAAACATTGAAATAACTAGTTCCACAATGAAATTAGACAAAATAAAACCTGTTACTTGGTCTACATGATCTCTATAATTTTAATAGATATAATTGTATATGTTGTAGTCCCAATGTTAACACGCACTACATACCTTTGCCATCATACACATAGGAGAAGACGGGCGGTGTCATGTCCACCCGGATCACATCAGACTCGGAGACGGTTGTCAGTCCCGCAGCATTGGTTGCCATGACAGTGACGTAAACTTTGGACTTGTGCGCCAGAAGGAGGCTGGAAATTGTAGCCTGGGTGTGCCTCCATACAAACCTGAAACCCTGTAGCTGGGTGCCCCCTTTTACTGTACCTGAAACATATTGTGATAACTTGCTAGCTGACTGGTTTTGTTTATATATTATAGTGTACATGTGGATGAAGCTAGTAGCATAATCAGCATCGTGCTCCATCTCTCTCTTTCTCTCTCATTGTCTTGCCTACCTCTCATTCTCTCGCCTCCCTCTCATTCTCTCTCTTCCCCCTTCCCTCACTCTCTCTCATTCTATCTCATACTCTTTCACTCACTCTCATTCTCTCTCTCGCGCTCTCTCTCTCTCTCTCTCTCTCTCTCTCTCTCTCTCTCTCTCTCTCTCTCTCTCTCTCTCTCTCACTTGTAAATATGCATGCATGTCATGTAGCAGAGGTGCTTTGTGTTTTCTATTAAAGTATGTGCAATATTTTATTAAAGAATAAGTTTCTGTTCTGTTCTGTTTACAGGTGTACGGTACCTATGCCACAGTAATGCACATACATGCTGTATACTTTCTGCTAACCACCGACACTGTACGATTCCGAGAGTCGGCGCTTGCAGTAAACTCTACGCGACCATCACTTTCAGCGATATAATTGCTCGTATCAGATTATAACTGACATAAATCACGACGTGGGTTATTTTCATGTTTGATCTGATGTCTATCGCAAGTTGGTGTCATTAAGGTTCACTGTTTGTTTTAAATATAGATCATGATTAATTACTTAATGGTGTTGACACTTGTACGGCAAGATGACAGACGTATTGGTATATGGACGGCAGGGGTTAGTTCATGTCGGTAGCAGTAGCAGAAGCAGTAGCTATAGCGATGAGTTCTCGCAATGCCATCTTGATTGTTGCCTTTGCCTCCTCGCATCCAGGGCCACGGCAACATTTATTTACATAGGAATGAAATATCCTTGTAAATACATTTATAAAACTTACGTATCAATGTTTAAACTGTAATGTTTTAAATGAATGTATTTATTAAAAAGTGGTTTCAAAAATAGCTCGTTCCATTTTTTTTGGGAGTGATTGTAGTGGAAACCGTAGGATTTCTGGATGCAGTTGATTAGATTAGTTTATTAAATATGCTGGAGGCAGAAAAACAACAACGAACTGTATCTGCGGATGAACACAATTACAACATGTAACAGTTGTGAAAAGATAACATTTGAACACATTTTAAACCTTGTTGAACGCAAACATTACAATCTCGGTCCGCTTCCATTATAAGACAATCAATGTAACATAAGCTCTTTGCTGACGTAACGGATGGCCCACTGTATTGTGGATGGCCTCAGTTGTTGACGCGCGAGGTATTGATGTAGTCATCTTAACCGTGAAACCTATTACATTGACAATTTTAATTAGCTTGAATTTCCAGCACTTGCCAGTCGCAATATGCCATGCCATGCCGCCACATGTTGCAAGTCGCTGTCTGTGTGGAGTTTTTTGAGCGAGTTAAATTGGCCTTACTAAACACGACACGCTAGTAGAAAACTATGTGATTTAGGATGTCAGTAGGTATAGACACTTTTATATTATAGAATTGTATTGGAAACAGCAGCTATTTTGGCTGGTTATATAAAAACAGGTTAATACATTTTTTTTTCAAAAATAGTGTATGGTGGAGGACGTTCCCTAGCCTTCCCTATCGGACGTCCTCTACTGTACAGAATGTAACATAATATTTAAAGAAATCATCTGGACTCGTAGGCCATTCTTTCGCCAAACTCCAAGTCTCGCCTCAATGGCCCATATGAAGCAAACGTGGTATTGTATGATACATGGACAGTGATGAAAGAGTAGTAGAAAACACTATTCAGCAAAACATCTATTGATATAATAAGGACAGCTATGACTTGTGCTATTTCGCTCAAATGGTAATGTGTTATTCACCTACAACTAAACTAAAGGTATCTCGTGCGTAGAACACACATAGACATCGCATTATTACCCGACCGCTAGGACTAAATCGCCCCAAGTCGCTGGATTACACCACAGAAATAAATAGCATTATGTCGTTATTATCAAATAACAGTGTGCCAAATTTGTTTGACATTTAAATCCCAGATATTTATTATTTCGAACTTCAGTGTGATCGCATCTTTCTAACAGACGATCCGTTTATCAATGTACTTGATATATTCCAACCACTGACACCTTGTCCAGGCTAACAACGAGTATGAACTGCACCATTAATGGTATTAAGGAGTTATGATCTAAATATCCAACAGCTTATCACAGAACATTTTAGCATTAATTGTATCAATGGGACACTAAATCCTACGAGTTTACCGCGATGTCAATTTAATGCAGTTTGGGTTATTTAAGCCCATATAATACAGGCGCACACGTACATTCATTTCAGTAGTATACAACATGGCTCTGTTGAAATTTGTTGCTAATTATATTGCGCGCGAGTGGGTGTCAATGACATTCATTTTAAAATAAAGGAATGTCTATGAGGCACTGTTGGAAAGGGTAGGGTCGCTTGTTAAATTCAGGTTATACGATACGAGCACTATGCTAGTGAAATTATCAAGATCCGTTTAGATAATCACTTTAGATTAACTAGTCCACTTCCGCGTTCACGTGCACCAAACACGTGTAAGATATACAGTATCAACAGACACTAACACGTACGTAGCATACTATCTCCACTACCGCCAGAAACACACATGCCATCCAATAAGCTACGCATTCTGCCAATAACACGTGGGTAGTATGTTGAGTAATTGATAGATAATACGTACTTAGCATATTGAGTTACTGCCAATTGCACGTGCATCATGTGCTGAGTAACTGACAGTCATACATACTTAGTATACTGAGTAACTGCCAATAGCACGTGCGAGGTCTACTGCATTAAGTGTCACTAGTAAGCTGGCTAGCACATGTAGTGTATTATCCGATTGTCATTAACACGTGAGGGGAATGCTATGCCAACTGCCAAGTTAACACATATCAATATGTAAACGCTTTATCTACATGAAAGTATACAAGCTACTCTGTAACTTCCGTTCACAGATATGATGAAGGTATACTGAAGCTATTGCCCCTGAACGTATCTAATATTCGGTGTCTAGTGTTTTAAACACATGTGTTGTATACATGTACTGTGTCACCTGCCATTAAGCAGTCTAATGCATTACAATTAATAGTGCATACTAATAAGATGACACTTAGAATTAAGTTGTTTTTAATAAATGAATTCAAAATTAAGTATTACAAATGTCCAACAGACGTACGTATATCATATATTAATTATTTTACTATGCATGCAATGTTGGCTGGTTTTGGCCTGTCAGATGTGCTCAGTCAGCTCTACAAATACATTCCTTGTATACACGTACACGTTATATGCTACCTTATTACAGCCTTTATCCAGTAAAATGTAATTGCATTGCCTTCGAAATATACTAAAAATTGACAGAAGAATGCCGTCAGATTAAGTATAGCTAGTATACCTTGATACTCTTATCAATTTTCACATGTTCAGAAAATCTAAATTCCAATTGCAACAGTAGCCTGAGGAGCAAATACATTGAATTTTGAGGATTATGTAAGTAATATATTTGTAGAAATAAATCCATCCTGAAGATGTCTGTATTTTAACAGACGAAACGTCGATGATTTATATAGATGGTTTTGTTGTTGTATATATATTTTTGAAACTATATATATATATATATATCAACAAAATAAATGAAGGGCGAGCCGATATTG
>JAUTBQ010157938.1:0-29187 GCA_032361185.1 Lepetodrilus ovalis | reverse complement strand
CTCTCTCTCTCGCTCTCTCTCTCTCTCTCTCTCTCTCTCTCTCTCTCTCTCTCTCTCTCTCTCTCTCTCTCTCTCTGTATGTGTTTGTGTGTTTGTGCATCTATGTAGTATGTATGTGTGTCTGTCTGTATGTATGTGTGTGTATGTGCATGCATGTGTATATATATATATATGTGTGTGTGTGTGTGTGTGTGTGTGTGTGTTTGTGTGTGTGTATGTGCGCGTGTGTATGTGCTCCTAATGCCGTGTTCCGTTCTGCCTTAAATGTTGCTTAACCAGAAATCGTCCGCATAATCCTCGTCTAAAGTATTCGCCTAAACTATCCCCAGGGACAACCGTTCGCCGAGAGTCTGCGAGTGTTCTTCGACTCCGCTCTCCGATCGATACTCTTAGTTCGATTGGCAGCGGCGGAGGCTAATAGCTTATCAAAGTCACGTAAATACTGCCCGGTGACGAGTGTGTACTCCTGAACGGCTCCATCAGCGGCGAGCGTCTCTTCTGCGGTGCGCTACTTCCGGTTATTCCGGAAGTGTATGTCCAGACAGTTCCCGTTTGAAGCACTTGAGCAAGAACGTCGCATGGCCGTGAATTATGGCTGTTGAGACACTGGCGGTGTGAGCAGGTTGCGTGTGACTGCTTTCAAGTTTCGGAGCTACGATCGATTCCGAACATATTCCCCAATAGAGTACAGCATTTCCAAATGTACCATGTACTCTGTGAACATTAGGTGTGCTTTTAAGCATGCAACTAAAGTATGACTCAATATCCGGATGACGTAAACGACAATTTATGAAAACAAATGTGATAATTTAATAGCTAAACATATTTAAAAACTTGATGTATCATCTGTACGATGTAGCTATAAAACAATTGACGTGAGAGGGAAACTGTTGTATCGCGGCTTAACAAGACTATTAATTTTGCTTCTAGTTTTATATGTTTATATCGTTGAAGGACTGACACCGTTTGACACGGTTTCTAGTCGCTTCTTCGACCTGTAATATTTGTAAATAATCCTTGAATTATAATGTAATGCAGAAACTTTATTTCGTATATACCCGGTATGCGGAAATAAAGAAAACGTTAATATTGCGGTATTCTGGGCGTGTTAGGTATGGTATTCTCATTTTGTACATCATATAGAATTATCAAAATGTGCATGTATGTGTCTCTGTTTTAGCTGGGATAACAAACACTGGGAAACATGCATGCACATACACATTGATACAGCTGTATTCTTTCCGGGAGCGGTCACATAGAGGTAATGCTGTGTTCAAGGAATACTACCTCAATCAATGTACATATCTAAATACCTATAGTGCCAGAAGCCATTTACAGTCAAAATGTTTATCGTCAAATGGTTCTACGGTACGTTGAATACTGACGAAACGAAACCGCTGGCTATGGCAAAAAGAAATGTGCATTGCATTACATAAACACAAGGATAACGCTTACGTAATTGTACCAACATCTTGCATGTGCATGGTGTGATGGTATAAAACGCCAGTAGTTTAATAGAACGCTACTAGTGGAACACGCTAAGAGTGGCCTACATCGGCGGCGTTAGTGTTGTTCAGTTGACGACGAGGCATTGACATAATATCTGACAGATAGTTTTGCTTGTTCAGCATTACGGCTGTCCGTGATATATATCAGCATCACCTGTTAGGCAATGCTATTCTAATCATTTACTATAAAAATAAACTTGACCTAGAGTGTACATAGAAGGCGAACCAGGATCACACAAACTCACAGGAAAATGAATAACATTGTTAACTTACTTATTTTTGTTATTCTCAGTTCATAAGGTACTATAGTACATGTTAAATGGAAAGTGGTGTTAGTTATTACACATCCGTTTCTTCAAATGCATGTTATTAGCATTAATTACTCGCTGCGCTGACGTAAAACTATATGTAAAACCTGATACTATCCTGATATCTGTGTCTGCATGGACGATACCAGTGCTGCAGTAGACTTATATCATATAATAAATCGATTCCCGTCAATGAAAGGATGATAAGCAGATTTAATTCTAAACGGATAATACCCAGTACCAATAATAGGAAAGGTTTTGAGTATGATTTCATACTCGAGCTGAAATTGTATACGGAGAATTTGAGTTGAGCAAGAAATCAAACTCCAAAACGTTTCGTAATCTCTGGGCAGGTTCCATCGATATGTTTACAATAACTAAATCTCAGTTTACAAAACCAAGAATATTCATTTATGAATAAGCCTACATTTAATTGCTAAGCAATCCCCGAGCTTACGAAACCTGTTATAGTACAATTTAATACTGAGCTCAAATCAGTTTTGTTCACACATTTCTATAAGAGATTTGAACTTGAGAATGGAATTGTACTAAAATAAATTCGTCATCTCGGAGCCCATTTTCAGCCGACAAATAGGTAATGGTCCTTGGACAGCAGTCGATGATGTCGTGATAACAAGGCAGCCATCGATTTGTATACCATAACACTATATTGGAAATCATGTCTAGTCGACATGTCATGCTGGCGGTTGCAGCCTAGACTGTCAATAGTCTCAGAGGATGAAAGTAAATTATTTTTAATAAATTCTACTGATGTATGCTATTTGAATATGAAAGGAGTCTCTGGATTTCTTTAACCTCTGGTCCCCAGAAAATCTAGACTTGCTTTTGTCCATAAGAGATATTTCGAATAGGAGTATTAGAGAACAGGGTCTGTGAGAGAGACTAAGTTCCGAGCAGCCCCGAGTGTCTCTGTGGCCTCATCTCTGAGATCTGGCAGGAGATATTTATGGGGAATTGTTGTTTTTGAAAATACGGTACTGGCTAAATATAGCCCAAAGAGGATAGTACTAATAGACCTTGACTAGACTAGAAGTATAATAGAACTACTCTAAACGGGCTCCGGCTAGATCGATGAGGTAGGAAACCTATGGTACTGTATATATTTTATCAGCACATTTTAATAATATGTTTTTTAGTTAACCAATGATATATGGAAATGCTTGAATCATTCAATCTTTATAATTGTAGTATTTCAATTAGCAAATCGTATTATTTATTTGTTTCAATATTTATTAGGCTAATCGCAATGTTTACACAGTTTCCAACAGACAGGAATGATAAGTATAACTACTCGTCGCATAAGCACATTAAGAGTTAGATCTGTACACAACTCATAACAGAGACAAATGCCATTCTATATTTCAGAACATACAGCATCGTGCTACTTTCATTACTGCTACATTTTAATAATACTTTACTCTAAACCGTAAACTTCATGTAGGAAATATAGTTTGAAAAAAAAGAAAATATATCAATTTCTATGTCAGAAAGTATTCCGAAGGACACAACTCTCGATGTTTTTTAAATATCAAGTATAGATCGCTGGAGGAAGATAAAGATTGCTACCTAATTATGCCCCGGAGTAGCAGCGTGTCAATATTTGTTCAATTATTGGTCCACTGTAGGGCAGACATGACAAGCTAAGCTAACAGCATCAGGTCAGAGGTCACTCATCTTGTGAGATACGAGGTCAATCCATATCTACTGAGGATTTAACATCCGACCTCAGCCTGAGGGTAGATCCCAACTTAACACTGATACCGCGGACATGGACGACATATCCACTATATTCACAGATTAATTAATACAGACCTGTAGTAGTTACCTAGGTAGTGTAGTGTCATTACTTCCAGCTGTCATCCATTCCCCACACCAGTAGGCTAATTAATACACGAGACAGAAACCAGTATTACATAAATCAGGCGCCAGGCTCCAAGATTACGAAAACTTTGAGAACGATTTCATGTTCAAGTTAAAAATCTGGAGGTCAGTATGAAATAGTACTAAAAAGTATTCTAATCTCGGGAACGTGACAGGAAGCAGTATCAAACGAGATAGGAACCAGCATCACACAAGATAGGAAGTATTGCACGAGATAAGACCCAGTATCCCACGAGACAGGAAATATTGCACGAGACACGAACCAGTATCACACGAGATAGGAAGTATTGCACGAGATAGGAACCAGTATCACACGAAACAGGAAGTATTGCACGAGACAGGAAGTATTGCACGAGATAGGAAGTATTGCACGAGATAGGAGGTATCACACGAGATAGGAACCAGCATCACACGAGATAGGAAGTATATCACGAGATAGTAACCAGTATCACACGAGACAGGAAGTATTGCACGAGACAGGAAGTATTGCACGAGACAGGAAGTATTGCACGAGACAGGAAGTATTGCACGAGACAGAGGCAGTGCAATACACCCTTCCCTGGGTGTACTATATTTTCGGATGTTTTGGTGTAGATCCACAATTTAGGATGATGACCAGTTCTAGGTTAATGAATCTTCGCGATATTATTGAGGATATATTTCATAAATGTCAACAAGAAGACATAGCAGCAATCAGGGACCTTCTAAGACCAGAAATCTGGACGGGACAATACTATAAGCGATAAATCAAAGTATTGCACGATAAATAAACATGGTTCTGGAAAGTAGGTTAGCTTTCAAAATCACATGAAAATCCATCGTGTCTTACGCCAATAAAAAAAATATATTGCTGGGAGACACTCATTGTTGTCTATTGCCATCTGTTTCTGTTAATTAGCTGATGGTTCTTGCTGTAAACTTGCTACAGTGTTTCACCGATAACATTCTCCTCCATTTATTATTAGCAGCAGTATTCCCTATTGGCCATTTGATCTTGTCTGCCAAGATAGGATCACGTAATAAGTAAGTATTTGTAAAATGACAGACCTAACACCCCAGCTGATTAGTCTTACGTGTATATGAACCAGGTACAGTTCTATTTGATCAAAGTTGAGGCTTGCAATTTCATGAAAACGTTTTCTTTCATCTTTGTCTCAGTGTTTGACTGATTGCATTGTTCTCTGAGATACTAGTATTTATATCAGAGACTTCAATTAATGTTGCTCCTATCTTGAAATTACATCCGCGATGCGTAACTAACATGAAATCTACCCATTTAGCAAGAGGAATACACTGGCTCGAACTATTTTCAGAGTAAATTCCAATTGTGTGTTTCGCAATATACCGAGACACTTGTATTAATATCATCCTCTTATTATCTCGCTGTCTTGTGAGCACCCAAAAGAAGAGAAAAGTCCTGTCATGCCAGAGATTTAATTCGTACAGACAATTTCCTATGTATTCGCAACGGGACCAATTACATAGCATATTCTGAGCTACACTGACAGCTGTAGTACTAGTAATTGACGGAATCGTAGACAGGGTAGTCTTCGTATATCTTACGCAGTGTTGTTGCCAGGATTTCACATCGTCTTGTTGGCGGGTGCCAGGGTTTCACATGGTGTTGTTGAAACTATAATATTGAGCTAACACAATAGCTTGCATACCGGTATTGCCTATGGAGACGCTTCTCTAACATCTAGGCATGACTGCGAAACAAACGAGTCTTCAAACCCAACACACCTCAAACAGTGTAATTCATCGATACATCAGAATAAATCTGTACAAATCCTGAAATATAACATCGTTTTATGGAAATTTCCCCTCTCTCGCGTTTCTTTGATGTTCCTATTAACTGCAAAGTCCAGTAAATCTAAGAACAGATTTCCATACAAACGATTCAGCACAGACAGATAGCTCAGCGGACCAACAAGTGGTTGGTAATTTAGGATTCATTTGAAGTGATTTCCACCATAGTTTGGGTCCGCGGAATGTTCAAACACAGGAAAGCCTGAAACGCTTCAGTCAGTAGAGGCCAGGAGGCGCCACGGACATCTTGGCACAGAGAAATGTCCGTCCGGTGTCCGGCATGATGACCACCAGGCACGCACAGCACATGAGTAAGGAGAATAGTAAGGAGCATAATAAGGAGCATAATAAGGAGCATAATAAAGAACATAGTAAGGAACATAGTAAAGAACATAGTAAGGAACATAATAAAGAACAAAGTAAAGAACATAGTAAGGAACATAGTAAAGAACATAGTAAAGAACATAGTAAAGAACATAGTAACGAACATAGTTAAGAACATAGAACATAGTAAGGAACATAATAAGGAATATAATAAGGAACATAGTAATGAACATAGTAAAGAACATAGTAAAGAACATAGTAACGAACATAGTAAGGAACATTGTAAATAACATAGTAAGGAGCATAGTAAGGAACATAGTCAAAAACATAGTAAATAACATAGGACATAGTAAGGAACATAGTAATGAACGTAGTAAAGAACATCGTAAAGAACATAGTAAGGAACATAGTAAAGAACACAGTAAAGCACATAGTAAGGAACATAGTAAAGAACATAGTAAAGAACATAGTAAATAACATAGTAAGGAACATAGTAAGGAACATGGTAAAGAACATAGTAAAGCACATAATAAAGAACATAGTAAAGAACATAGTAAAGAACATAGTAAAGAACATAGTAAGGAACATAGTAAAGGACATAATAAAGAACATAGTAAAGAACATAGTAAATAACATAGTAAAGAACATAGAAAGGAACATAGTAAAGAACATAGTAAAGAATATAGTAAGGAACATAATAAAGAACATAGTAAAGAACATAGAACATAGTAAGGAACATAATAAGGAACATAGTAAGGAACATAGTAAGTAACATAATAAAGAACATAGTAAAGAACATAGTAAGGAAAATAGTAAATAACATAGTAAGGAGCATAGTAAGGAACATAGTCAAGAACATAGTAAATAACATAGAACATAGTAAGGAACATAATAAGGACAATAATAAGGAACATAGTAAGGAACATAGTAAGTAACATAGTAAAGAACATAGTAAAGAACATAATAAAGAACATAGTAAAGAACATAGTAAGGAACATAGTAAAGATCATAGTAAGGAACATAATAAGGAACATAATAAAGAACATAGTAAAAAACATAGTAAAGAACATAGTAAAGAACATAGTAAGGAGCATGGTAAGGAGCATGGTAAGGGTGCACTACTATGCTACATGTTCTAGTATGTTAAACAGACACATTATTATTCTATCCTCTAAAAGAACCAGCGAGTTGTTTTTAAGAACTATGAAGATTGTACCTGAAAGGTTATACCTACACATACCACATTACCATTCTGAAAGATTTTACCTACACATACCACATTGCCATTCTGAAAGATTATACCTACACATACCATATTGCCATTCTGAAAGATTACATTCTGAAAGATTATACCTATACATACCACATTGCCATTCTGAAAGATTATACCTACGCATACCACATTGCCATTCTGAAAGATTATACCTACACATACCATATTGCCATTCTGAAAGATTACCATTCTGAAAGATTATACCTACACATACCACATTGCCATTCTGAAAGATTATACCTACACATACCACATTGCCATTCTGAAAGATTATACCTACGCATACCACATTGCCATTCTGAAAGATTATACCTACAAATACCATATTGCCATTCTGAAAGATTATACCTACACATACCGCATTGGAATTCTGAAAGGAAACTATACAGGAAGGTTTGGTAAGCTAAGGAACTTTTTAAACACATTTAAGTGCATGAATAATCTGAAACAGGTGTTTTGAAACAAGAAACTAAACTTGGATAAATACTATCACATTTTGTCTAAAAGAAGACCGTATCCAGATATGTGCAGATGGAATCGGCAAGGGTGGGAACATGGATGCCATGAAACAACAGGGCAGTAGTTAGCCATGAGGCTAGTGGGGTGGGGCTGCCGCTAGTCGTGTTACCCCCTTACTATTATATTTCTCTCATGAATCGCAATATCGCTTTGTGTATTATCTTTATTCATGCAACTGTCTCCTCCCCTATAATAGTTAGCTGTACGGCCCTGAAGAGGCGGTATGACCAATACTGTATCTGATGCCACAGCGTATATAGACAGCGTACTGACGGTCATTAAAGGAACGCACCAGACATGATAGTACCATACAGATTGAATTATTTACTTCCATGACACGGTGACGGTCGTCCCCCTTAGCTTGACAGACAGGATGCTCACTGGGAACTGAGGCGAACCAAGCCGTGTAGAGGGCCCAACGTACCGCATACCATCACTAACTGTGTGTGTTATGTCAGTGGGGTTTTCCTTGCGAGTGTCTAATCTGATGACTTCGAGATTTGAATGCATATGTGTGTGATTTAAATCTTTAGTCAGTATTGCAAACACCACTTGCATTGAACATTTGATCAATCAGGCCTAATCCAGACGATGTAGCGATCTAGTTCAGGCTGAACGCCCGACTGATACATGGATGCTATTTGTATGTCACGTTAGAGTAGTCTATTTCTGGCGGGAACTAACGAAAACACATGGCTAACAGTAGATCACATGACGTTAACTTTCTTTGCACTAAATAACGACAGATTGAGGTTTTAGTATAGCAGTTTAACTATATTGAAACAATATTGGAACTCGGTAGAGTACATTAAAGGCATACAATCACATATATTTATTGCAGGTTTGGATTAGTTCTCAGCTGCAACTGCAAAGTACATTCACGTTTCCACCGCTGTATGGTAGACACAATTTCATGCAAACCCCGATATAGAACTTTGATTGAATCAAGAGTGTAAACTTCAGGAAAACAACCTGAATATGATCGTAATTTTTTTGCTTCATTATGTTTATGCAATGGGACATAACTCTAAGTGGTACGAGCCAGTGTAAAGGAGAAAGATTTAAAATTAATTTGTCTTGTTTCGTTTACATTTAGTGATTCGATGAAAATGTTTGTATTTATTGTCGCGCGACTAAAAATACATAAAAATATGAAAATATTGAAAACCAGTGGGATATGCGGCAAATGTAGGTTGTTGTCCAATATACTTTTGTAGACAAATCAATTATACTTACTTTCAGGTAAAGCAATGCTTGACCATGAAATATGTCAATAAACTGTGATGCGGTAGTTTCCAGATAGAAATAATATCAGTCGAAACTTTATAACAATATTTGATGAACTTATTAAGCATACCTTTTCCGTTCATTTGGGAACGTCATTTTGACATTTATTCTCCTTTGTGCATTTCAGTGTAAACAACTGAAGTATACATCATATGTCAACATATCATTTATGCCTCCAACAGATTTACGATAAATTCTCTGTTAACTTGTGTTGGTCAGTAATTGAATCTTTGGTATTGTCCGTCTAAACCGTAGACCTAATGTAGTTCAAGTAAGTAAAGTAAATACATTCAATAATTTGATTTATAAACATGATGTAATGCTCTGCAGTCGGCACGAAGACCAGTTCATGGTGACATCAGACTTCTACATTATCGGGCTTCTGGAAAGTGACGCAATGGAAGCATGTTTATACTCTCAGAAGGTTTCAGTATTCATGGTCGGAATAGTTATTTCCTATAACAAACTGTATTAACAGGACTAGGAGATTGCGTCCATGAATTCTGTGATGGAGCTTTTGACAACGATACCGTATTGTGTAAAGTGGCCATTGTGAGTACAGCAATGAAGTCGAGCTCTTATTGTAGACATTTGAATTTCCGACCTTCATCACCATCAGATGATGGTAGCTCACACGACCAAAGGGCAGTTCTTCTCATTCCGCCCTCTGACTTCCCAGAATGGAGTGTCGCTACTGTCCTGCACTAAGTAAGCTATACATCATGCACACATTTACATATAGATAGTGATACACAGCACGCTATGACGCTAGATGGGTATATTTCCAGGATATTGCTTGTTTCGCTTGGATGGGTATCGTCAGCGAGGCTCCTGCTATTTCGGAACAGCGCTGTAAATCTCATGTTTTTGTGTCTAGACTCAATGCGTATTGTAATATTAACATTGAGGTTCTTGCCAGAACTCCTTCAGTGATGAAACAAGAAACTTGTTTCCTGAACAGGACATATACCAGATGTGGGTGCTGCTAGCAAACTAAGCGAAAACGTATCACTAATGGCGACGTGGTTCTGGAGTAACATTACAAGTGGTATTATATTTTGAATACGTGCTTGAGAGTTTTGTTTACATCTTAAATGAAAATAACCAAACTTGGAACATGCCTGAGAAATATAACACCGAGGCAGACCACGTCTCCATTGAGAACACACATGGGGAATATCAGCACAATTAATGCTCCCCGAGAGAATCAGTACAATTAATACTCCCTGGGAGCATCAGTACAATACTGATTCTTGGAACATCAAACAGAACCAATATGTTTTGTTCATGTTTAATTCATATAAAATATAACTTTCCCGATTCGGTACTTTAATGGGATGATGTAAATCAGGTTGATTTATTTATATTTAATACATTTTATACATTAGATCTATTACAACGAGTTCCGACAGGGCAGTTTGTTTATTAAATGATGTCGTACACTACAGCTCCGTGACAGCGGTGTTCATGGAGGGCCTCACACTGCCACGAGCATGCAGGAAAGCGATATATTTGTTTTGGATAGCTACGGGTCCGTCTGCTGCACTGACTTATGAAGACGGGGTATTAATGCTCCACATAGCAATACATTGATATTCATGGGCCCGAGTCGATACGGACCGCTATAAAACTTACACTTATATCATGCAGTAAGTGGACGTGGCACGCGGTCTGTATCGAGCACGGCAGCTCCAGACTGCTATATTATTCTGGTTGATATTTAAAACAGAGTTGGGCAATATTACGGTCATCTCACATCTAGACAATCTGAGTAAAATCATGGCGTTAATAAGGCACACAAGACTAGATATTGTCAGTGCTGCAGCCGTCATGTGATACACACGACATCTCGTCATGGTCAAACTAGCCAGATTCTTTGCTCGTTGAAACATTCAAAACACTCATAATTGCGCAAGTTGAATTTGACTAAACTGGTAATTACTCTAGAAAACATTGCAATATCACATCAATGGCACCAGATATATTACCATACTGTATATATTCACTGTAGTACTAGACATCGGGAAGGTCTGCAACATGTTATACTTAACACTACTGCATATATAATATCCATAGTCTAACAGGATGAATGTATAAATAGTTTAAATATAAATTATTTATTGATTGGTATTATATTTATATGAAAGCAGCCATTGAAATGCTTTATCCTATGTTCTCCATGCACCAATCTAGAGTTGTTTAACTGATCTAGAGGATTATTTCGAATGGGTAAGAACAGAGTATGACAAAGAATAAACTTCATACGCAGAACTATTAAACTGATTTTGTTCAGGTATTAATTACTGGCACAAAAAGTGACATTGGAGATGGTATGCTGATGTCACATGTGATATGGTTATGATTGAGTATACCATCCTATGTAGACATGCTTGACAACACATGTCGTATAATTTCTCATTCAAGCAGAAACTGTCATTATCTTCCAAAAGAATCCACGCTTCTTTATCACTACAGTGTGACTTTGTCTCGCAATTCTGACATTTCCGCTCACTATCCATAACTATCCAAACTATATATAACTACTTATTGAAATTGAGAGTTATTTACGTTCTCATTTACAGTCAACGTTGGATTCTTAATAAAGCTAACCTGTCAGTTTGTATGCGCCAGCTGATCGTTTAGAAGTTATTGCATCAATTCACAAACAATATTTCACAGACATTGCAGGATAATTGAGCCAAATGAGCGGACAAGGACCATCCTCGGTCGTATTCTCAAGGACCATCCACGGTCGTCTTCTCAATCTGCAGTCTATACAAGCGACCATCACTTCTACATGAAGGCCATGACCTCGACCTGCAGAGCATACAACATCCGGTAAATGACGTCACTAGGGGAGCGTGCAGTGCATCGTCTCTCAACGCGTAGTCATTATGCATTTATTGCTAAACGGTTATTCAACATTCCTAGAGAGGACGACTTTCCCGTTCATTTACTAATAATGAAGAAAACATGTCCATGGTTGGCACTTCAGACAAACAGATATGACTGTTTCGAATTTATGTTCAACTTGTAATTTCAATGTAATAATGAGCACTCCGGTATAACTTAGGCCAGTGGAGAGCTACATAACATTGTGAGTTATAGTATCAACCAACATATCAAAGCAGACGGGTCTCCATCCATTACACCTATCTCGACTCAATACTCTGTTTGCCAACATTTCCGTGATAATGTGTTTTTTACGGGGCGTGTTCTTGGTATTTCGCTTCAGTTACCTTCTTGACTGCACCACGAATGAGATTTACCATCTTCCGTAGCCACGAGTTCCTCTTGAGACAGGTGCGAGATAGCGGACGATGCTTCTCCTACCCTCAGTAATTCCAGACTCGTCACTTCTCGAGTGGTCGCTGTCCATGTAACGCACCTCGGGCCAGACGCCGCCATTCTTGAGAAACAGACATGACTGCGCTCGGCAAACAAACATATGTGGCGCCCATATTGTTACTATGCACGGTTATTTGGTTGAAGATGATCGTAGACTCCATCTACAAGTGCCCCGACGGCAAGGACTCACCTCTAAGGGCCAGATCACGTAAATGGATACTTTGACCAACTTCTATAATTCTGTTAACGAATATTAACAATCGGACGCCTTGACCGCGATGTGATGTTAGTTATGGACATAGACATGACCTTGTCATCTTCATGATATCACTTCTAGGAAAATTCAATTCCGCTACTTTAGATAAATGTAAGCTCATTTCGTGGATCATGGAATGTTTGCGAGATCGATCTTATTTAAGACAACGTAGTTCTGAAACCGATGATCATTACATAACAAGGTGTGAATGGGATGGGAAAGATTGTAAGAATATACTAGTACATTACTCATTGTCCAAAACCTTATCGAAACACTGTTCTGAAAAACGTTATTCAAAGAAATGCTCTGTTTGAAAAAAGAATTGTCTCATCGCTGTTCCGGTTGGAGATATACGCATATATATACCGGTAGTTCAAAATGGTCTTTCTGACATATCTTTCAATTTTGAGTTAATTAATGACATAATATCTCATATGTATTGCTTACTGTGAACCGTGTAGAAAGATATTGACGGGTAGATATAAGCATAAATACGATGGTAGAACGTTTCGTAACAAATGTATTCCAGATATATATACGACATCTTCCTATATTATTTTCCATAGACAAATTCTTGTATTATATGACATTGAATTATGTTACTAAAGAGGGGACGGATTGATTAAATACAGAAACGTCACAATATTGAAAGGGCAGATAGCATGAAGTTATTAAATAGATCAAATAATTATATAGTTGGTATTGACGGTTTATACCACACTGAACGTTAAGGATTTGTAATATATGGAACCTCCATACTTTCATGAGTGTTAAAATGTGAGTACATGCAGTTCAATTCTAAAAACACGATTTCACCATTTCATCTGCGCCTAACCTGGTCGAAACTGTAAAAGAAATGTGCCAAGTCCTTTCGATCGAGCTAGCAAAATAATTCCACTTTAGCAACATGTGCACAATCCACCGACAGCTGACAAATGATCTGGAACCTAAGCCGAGCATGGGGACACTCCTTCACTGGCTTGGCTTTGGCCTATGTTCTTTCTGGGATTCTGTAGGATTAAATTGCTTGGTAGTGAGGGTTAAGCTCAGATACGGACCCATTTTAAGGCCTCCTTGATCACAGCGGTCGCAGACAGTGCTTTCGATCTGTAAAGTGTGCTCGCGACACAGACTTGAGTTCTTTGCCGGTCTTGCTGTATGCGATAAATCAGTAAAATATGTATTCCATTTAGTGGGCACAATATGTATTTCTATTTACGGATTGCCTTATAGACTCTAGACCTGTAATGAGACCTTAGACTGTGGCAGTTGTGAAGTATCAAAGTGCCAGTTCTAAGCTGTCTATATTTGACAATACACTTTTTATTGTAAAATAAATCAATGATGAACTGACATTGAGAAAGAAAATTTCTTACAAAAGACTTACTACATTAAGGTCCTGTTAGTTTTTAACGAATTCAATGACATTCTCTACAATCGGGGGTTACTATTATTATTCTTTTACGGCAATAGATTGGGTACGAAACGTTCAAGACTTTCCTAGCTTTCCGCCGATACATCACGTGACTTGGCATCAATTGCTGGAACAATGATCAGACTGCCACAAGGGAGCTGAAATCGCCGCGTTAATCAGATCAGTCAATCTCAACCCGTGTATATCACCTCGTCCGAGTGTGAGAAACACAGGTTAGCGGCGCCATTCTCAGGAGAGTACTAAGGGGAGATAATCACTAAGACTGACGGTCAAATTCAATTAGTCGCTCCTCACAACTAGAGTAATTTGTTATCTCCCTATAATGTGTGTATATGCCGTTGAGATGACTCCTTTTACTGCCTTCGTCCTACTGCATCTGTCTGGGATGTATTCAAAGTACTTAACATGGATTGCTACATGTTGACTATCCAGACATAACGCAATTTATATACTACGATATTTACAAGTCAAATATTCAAATGAAAGTCAGTGGGTAGATCTTACAGAAATTGTCTGTAGCACACAATCAGCAGTCCTATCGACGACTTATGTAAAGGTTGTGATTTCTGTATGTCTGCATATCATTTGTGAATGGTTGCCAAAGATAACGATGACTTAATTGTATTCCTATATATTGGCATCAGAACCAATTAAATATAAATGTCGAACTATGTGGTATTGGAGGATAGCCATTGTGTGTTTGGCGACATTTCATACCTGACCGTATTTACATTGTATATATACAGTAACAGACACATTCTCTCGTACATAGGTTTCCAGGCACAATAGCCGTAAGTTACCTGAAACAGACGGACAGGTTCCTACTTTCGTTTCACCGTGTATTAATTAAGGTAAATCATCCCCGCACAACATGTGTACAGAGAAGGTATACACGCCACTCGTAAATAGAATTATCACGTGACAGGTAAGATGCGGCTAACAACATCCACCTGACACCTGCAATCTACTGCTGAAACCATAGTTCCTCTCAGATAGCCGTACACAGGGGTGCCTGAGCAACGTCCTCTAACTTCGTACCGAATATACAGTACAATATTGAGGAAATATACCACATTAGCCATATTTAACTTTTATTAAAGCAATCTATCTGAATGAAAATTAGTTTTGAAATATTTCGGAGAATGACATATTGTGATTAGGATACTACGGCGAGGTCAGTTGAATCCGTGAATATTGCTTCAAGATAAGGCATAATTAGTTGGACTGATTTAAAAACATATTAATTCTTTTCATGTTCATAAAGACACTTTCAAAGAAATAAGAACTGGCCGTATAGAAATTATGAGGAGGGAAAATGTTTACGTATCAGACTTGAATAAAAAAAATTGCCTTAATCATTCAGTGACAAGTTGTGTCAGGAGAGATCTATTATCACATCTGAAGTAAGGTAAAGAAGTGAGTCATTGAATCACAACACATGATATTGCCATTTCTTTGGCCATTCGGAAGATGAAGGCACGTCTATCAAACATCATCGACCCTGGAACATCCGCCCAGATGTTTACTTGGACTCTGTCCACATTTTGACCAACTGACCACCAGGCCTCGAGATTACGAAACCTTTTGAGTACAATTTCATGCTCAATCTCTATTTTCTATGGGGATTTATGAATAAAATCTTGAGTTGAGCATGAGTTAGTACTCAAAATCGTTTCGCAATCTCGGAGATCTTCGAGGATAATTCAGCAGCTGTACGTCTTCAAATATAATTTCTTGAATTTGACATCATCCATGAGGGTCAGGTCCATGATGTGGGTTGTATAAGGATATGGTCGCAATATTGATAGTGAGGACATCGTTACCATAATGAGTGAGGACATACTCGCGATATTGACCGTGAGGACTTGTTCGCTACATTGGCCGTGAGGACACATGTTTTACAGTTCAAGCCATGAGGACGTTTTCGCAGTTTGGGGGATGATGATATTTTCACAATGTCGACCATGAATATATCTTCGTAGCTTTGACTGTGATGACATGGTAGAGATGCTCTAATAATAATTCCTGTTATGATACAGTTAATGAAGATGAGTAGAACACAAATTCAGGATTAATTTGGATAACATATAGTGATAGATGCAACCATATTACACTCTATTATTTTATGACAGGTATGTCATGTGTCACATACGAATAGAAGGATCAATGATTCTAAATGTAATATTCTAAAGATGCCTCTGACATAAATCTATGCGTGGATCCAGGTTGTGGAGAACGTGTGAGAGGTGAGATTACAGGACAGAGTGGCCAACCAGCCTACCCGCGGGAAAACCAACTCCTGCTACTGTCAAACAGGTCTTCAAACTCTGGAATTCTCCTCTGGGGTGAACTTTGTGACCTATTGGTACTAACACACTAGCATGAGAACTTCCCCTGGACGCTACCCTGTGTTTTCCCTTCAGGCACACATCTCTGTTGTGATTGGTGGAGTATTTGTACTGGGAAGCACGGTTATCTATTGCCAAACGTGTACCAAAGGATAAACACACATGTGGAATAGTCTGCGAGATCTTGGAGGACTGATAAGCATAGGTCACTGGAGATCACGTTTGTTGGAGAATCACCTGAAGCTAAAATAAATAGACTTCAAATATGAGGTTTTAGAACCCGCTTCCAAAATACGTCTCGGAATCATCACTATCAGCGAGGTAAGACTGTTTACAACTAAAGGAAATCGAATGCATGTAGTCAGGTCAAGGACGGGTCAATTCTGAAAGTTTTTTGTTTGGTGATTAAGTTCCCAGACCTGGTGTATCGATGACCATACGTATGCACTCAGCATAGGCCTACCCACAGTGTTTACCTGAAGTGTTTACCTGAAGTGTTTACCTGAAGTGCGGAGAACATGTATCATCTTAACCACCATGAACATGCCAAGACCCTTTTCAGCCGGAATACAACATCTAGGTCAAATACGATGTTTGATAGAGCCATAATACAATAAGAAATAATAACACAGAATTGTCAATTGCGACGGATATAATTGACTACAATTACTACTGATAATTTATCTCGTCAACATTAACATGATCTCTATGACTTACTATACATTTGAAATTTACAGTTTAGTTTTGAATTGGATGCGATATTTGATAGTTTGTGACTCTTTCTAGCACGTATTTTACATGGATATCTCACCATATACATGTATACGAAACACTTTGAAACTATTATTCGACATTTACATGTCATAATGTTCACCCGAAGACGACAAACAGTGCAATAATACCAACGCAGGAAGTGTAGGAAGGGGAGATAATCACCCGGTCGAGATGATGTTAACACTGATCTTGATCTGGATGGGCTGTCAGGGTGGGTTGGAATTAAAACTTATATATTATTAGTCGTATGTCCAATGCTATTGGAGACCGGTATCATCTCAAAAGGTGGTATAGGAAAATAAATCTATGCAGTCTATACTCGGCATATTGCATCATTGAAATCTTCAATGTTGATAGATGCTTTGTGAACAATACCAGCGCTCTCCCGTACAATAACGCACTTTCACTGAAGTGCCGGCGATTAACCAAAGTTGATATGCGAAGAACGGAGAGCTGACAAATATTTGCCGTGATTTTACGCATGTCTAGTTACCGCCTGATTATACACAGTGTAACAGCGCCGGATAAAGCAATTCATCACGGGCTTCCCCATAGCCACTGAAACTTGTTCCAATTCATCGTGCACATAAAGCGCGCATGATGTGACTACAACTGCTCTTTGCCAAAACTATTTACCCAGCAAATTTCCATATTGACTTGCAGACAACGGAGCAGTGATTTCAAAAGAACTTGTGACAGTATTTTCGCCATGAATGGCACTAACATTTTGTGTGCACCGAGACGTCTCGAGATCCGCCATTGTACTCATGGGTGGCTGAAGGTTGGCGAGATGAATCCAGAGAGAAGCAAACAGTTAGTTCATCACCACTGGCAGTTCAGGCGCCCGGATGTTAACCAATTCGTGTGCAGCTCGTGCAGTTTAGCGCAAGATGATCGTTTCCACGGTATCGCATTCTCATGTCAATACGCACCATTGGGCAGGATATGTTCTTTTATAGCTAGCTAGCATGCCGTGGAGGGGATCGTGACCCTGTATTTAATACAACCCTAGAGTGACAAGGTGCACCTACTAAAGGAAATTGAGCAACGTGTATTGGTATACCGGATACAGTTCATGGATATCAAGCTCAATACGACGTTCAATATTTACACAAGTTGCTTTCCTTACTTTGCTCTCGTGGAAAAGCACATTTCATGATTGGATGTATATTTGTTTAGACTGAATAAATATTACAACGTCTGACCTCCTAAAAAGAAGTTTTTTCGCTCTGTGCTCTGTACTATCAGAGAGATGTTTGCATGTTTCTTGCCGCCCATTCCAATATGAATTTCTTATAGTAGTGTCGGACATTACAAATAATACAATACATTCAAACATCATAAACGTGTTTTTCCATATGAAATTAATATTGTGAATTTAGTTGGTCTACAACGTTTTGATGGCGAACGGTAATACTAGATTAATTAAATCTGAATTAAAAGTTAGCATTTTACCAAAGAAAGGTTTCTGAATGAATATATTGGCACCCATGTCAACTCGATAGAGATGTCTGTGGAATTATCATTGTAACTATTTAACACATGTATCACGAGACTGATTGGATTTGATTGACCTGTTTTAACTTCGCATGAAGAAGCTGAGAAAATAACAAGTGCCGCTTAGCACAATCAGTAGAAGGTTGGTGAGCTGCCAAGGGGAGTTAATAATTATTTCGACTTGATGTTGGTTGCTTGCCGCTATGTACTGTAATCACGTGCAATTAGTGAAACATAAACAGTTAAGCTCTTTTAGCTTTGAAGACTACGGCTACAACGATGAGGTACGGCTGTTGGAGACTGAGGGATCTCACACTAGTGCCGGGTCTGGAAAGTGATTTTCTCATTAATGTCAAAAAGTGAAAATAATTGTTTTTTAATCGTCTAAAGGGGTTCCTCAAACTATTGAAGGATGACTAGCGACAGCTAACCTACTTTAATTAGTTATGTATATGACAAGATAATCCTGTTTTATGTATCGTTTGTTCATCCACAATTGGTAAAAAAATATAAATAATTACTAATATCTAGGAAATGGGTAAAATATAGATAGCAATACATAGATAGAAATAAATAAGTAAATGGTATTAATTATTAATACTAACGACACTATTATAATCGTCAATTGATAAATTAATAATATTGTGTTAATAAATAAATAACGTTTACTAGACATACTGATGATGATCACAGTATTTTATTGGAGAAAGACTTAAACTTAAAGACCTCACGTTGTGTTATGAATGGTAATGAATTCTATTAGTATTTAAATAATATTACATATACCTTACTTGATAGATATTACTTTCAAATGTGTATTAAATGCACCATTAAGAGATAAACTGTCCACACTGAAGTTGACGCCATTACTGCGGACATATTAACGTCATTGATTCTAGCTTTAATATATCAATTATTGATAACATGAACCAACGTCATTGACAACAATTTATAAAATATCGGAAGCTTTATTATGAAAACAGAGGCAGTATATTACCGTAACCATAGGCGTAACCCTTACACCACGAGTAGACGCTTGTTAGCAGACAAACCACAGCAGAAATTAAATAAACACAAAAGGAAAAGCATACGAGATCAGAAATACCGAATAATTTAAATTAAAATATTTATGTACAACATCACAGGAATGCCAAGGAACAGCATATGTAGAAAATAGAATAATAATTTAACAAAACACATGTTTAACT
The DNA here is from genome assembly GCA_032361185.1 of Lepetodrilus ovalis. NCBI lineage: Eukaryota > Metazoa > Mollusca > Gastropoda > Lepetellida > Lepetodrilidae > Lepetodrilus > Lepetodrilus ovalis. The sequence goes on along the minus strand of JAUTBQ010157938.1, from coordinate 9,391 downwards.
TCTCATATGAAATCTGTAACAAAAAAAGAAGAAAAGTGTAATAAACAATGACTTGTATTTATCGAGGAAGAGTCGGCTATTTGCAGGATTCGTGGTATTGTACCGGTACTGGCGCTAATGAAGTACCCTGGAAGACTAACGTTCATACCTGTACATGTAGGCACGACCACGTCGTCTGTTCTGCAATAATACCAAACTAAAGATGAACCGCTCTCAACAATATCTTCATATCTGAGTTTCGTCAGATTAATGTTCTACTCCCTGGGAAACACGTGCTATATTGTCATGTGACCGGAAGCACGTGGCATTTGGTTGTAGTACAGGAAGAGTGTGAATTCATACTTCATGTACTGTTACGTAATTCTACAAAAAATATCTCATGTAATATTCGTCACACTATTGATACTTTATAAACTAGTTGTATAAAACTTGGGAACAACCGTATATCAATACCAAATTTGCTCCATTATAAAAATATCCCTCGGAAGAAAGCCAATGGAACAGCTTTTGCACCTTCAGTTCAGTCAATATGCAAGCAGTGTTAGTTCATCGTGCTGATGGTGTCTTCTTCAGCACATTGCAGCACATTTAACACGTTCCAGTAGCACACTGGGTGGAGGAAGTACTGGGAGGAAGAAGTGAGAGGAAGTACTTCAGTATATGCACGTGCTGTTGGGGTCCTCTCTCTCCAGCTGTTGCCGCGGGTCGTAAAGGGAGGGGGCGTACAGGAAGATGCTCAGAGTCCCTCCCACTGTGGCCGTGGTGAAGATGTACAGAAAGAAGCGATCCATCACCATGGCGATATACTTCCAATCACGGATTTCCTGAAACAACAACAGCTTTAGTTATAATATTTTATAAACAACATTATCTGTAACACTACATGTATATATTTGGATGACATCATTATCTAGCATGTGCACATGAGTAAGATGTTGGGCATATGTCATCATAATCCAGATGTACACGGGATACTATATCTATACAGTGTAGTAGGGAGAATAAAACATACTAAACAAAACAAAACACAAATCATTTCGTCGGTCTTTAACGTCGTATACATGTATACACATTCATTTTCAAATTCGAGTAAAGCTACTAACTGCGTTTTACAAAGAATACAGTGGTGCACTCTATCTTCTATAGAAAATAAACAACGATTCTTGAACCACTAAAACATAACTAACTGGTAATCTAATATAGACTATACATGTAAATACAAAGTGCGTTACAAATTGATGCAAGTGATGAAAACAGCTAATACAAGGTTTTTTTATAAGGCGACTGTAGCACTAGGTATCAGAGTCTAAAATACTGATTACAATATATTCAGTGCTACAACACATTTGTGAATCTGGCCCGCGTGGAATGCCACAAGATAGCTCTATAGGCACTAACAGGAGCGCGAGGGGTGCTAGTGTATACTTACCTTTGTAAATAACCAAGGTGAACATACGGTATTAAACATAACAGCTACCATTTTACTTAACATGTAGGAAACGGAATCAGTGTGACAGTGATATTGGATGTGGGTGTGGGTGTGGGTGTGGGTGTGGGTGTGGGTGTGTGTGCGTGGTGGGGTGGGCGCGAGGGAGGGAATGGGGTATGGGGGTGGATTTCTTTGAAAGCTTCTTTGATCATACACATGGCAGCAAAATTGGTACAGACACTGAGGTTCCACATACAGGTATGTTAGTTAAGCTTCTATTTGCGTCGAAGCTGGTACCAATTATGAAACTTGCATACAGACTTAGGTAGCCTATCTATTCTTAACATAGGCTTAACATTCTTTAGATTGATTTCCACATCCAGCATTTTCATTTAAAGTACGAGTCTTATCCAGAAATGAACCAGAATGGGTAACCATGCTAGAAGCTTATTTATATACCACTCCTAAATGAATATAATATTAAACAACTTTTATCATTTATGTATTGTTATTTAAACTCTGTAGTTGTTGTGAATTTCTCCTGGTAGAAGTCGTGCGTACAGTAGATTACATTAGGTATGACAGGCCAGGTGACGTGGCCATACAGTTCTACTATCTACGGAATGGCCCACGGTGCTGTTAGTGTTGAGGAAAAATGTTGATGGCAATTTCTGCGCCATAAACACCAAGTCAGGAATGTGCTCAACAACTGACACACGTCTTCAGGTAGTGGTGGGGTTCACCGATGGGTTTAGAAGTGCTGGTGCTCAAACAGACAACGCCCGCGAAGAGTATAATTATAGAAGTAGGCCTACTGGAAGTAGATAAATCACTAGGCTGTCTACAGGTACCTACATGCCAAGTGACGTCGTGGTCAGGTACATAGGCAGACTGTGCTTTAGACCAGCTGTGATGCGGTACCCGTGAGTGATCAACATTGGTGGAACAGTGTTTGAGGGCAGATGGGATGAGGTACCCGAGATAGATCAATTAATGATGTCACAGAACATTTGAGACAAGCTGCTAGCGTAAACGAGAAGAACTATATTATGTATTGAATTTGCACGCGACGAAACGGTAACGTAATTATCGCTTGTGGCATGCCGTGTGTGTGTGTGTGTGTGTGTGTGTGTGTGTGTGTGTGTGTGTGTGTGTGTGTGTGTGCGCGCGCGTGTGAATCTGGCGATTGATGAATAGTTAATACATATTACATGTTACATAGAGGCACAATTTATGCAGCTGATTATGCTAAAACACGACTATTCCATCTGATCATATTGCAAAAACGATTCCTATCCTTTTACAAGACGAATTCTTGAAGAATACAAATGATGTCCGTTGGCGATCAGAAATATCCAAAAACTATGCTGGATTTGACATGCGTGTATAGGTAGACAACGACTGTATATAATATTTGAGCAAACCAATAAAGTAAAGTAACTGGATTATGTATAGTGCCTTCAGTGTATTTCACAGATATTTGTTTTAGACATTGATGCAATTTGTATTTGCTGCAGTAGGAATTCCTCGTTAATTTTTGCATCCAATCCACATACAGAACTCACAGCCTTAGTTGCTATAGCAACCGGCAGATTATGGCGATACGATGTAGATAAACTTCGGTCTGATTTCGGTTAGCGTTTCTATTAATCTACTAGAATATACTAGTATGGGAAAAACATACGCCATGATAGAATAAGGCAACACCAGGCGATAAATAATACGTGCTGTGTGTAGAACGACGGAACAATTTAATGAGCGAGTAAAAGTTTTAAGCCCAGAGGTACCCAGAGAATAGGCTATGGAGATATTAGACAGACATGTTTGCACACCGTCCGCTTTCCACCCTACGGATTCTCTGAGTTGCTTGATTTGTATAGTACAGACCCATCGTACAGACCTATCGTACAGACCCATCATACAGACCTATCGTACAGACCCGTCGAATATGGACAGTTTACTTTCTACAGGACAGTACTACGTTACGTACGTAGCACAGGACCGTTTCATACAGATTCATACAGGAGTATCCGTGAGGACCTCGCCACATAGAGTCACCATGCAGGATCATCTTTCAGAGCCGCCTATGAAGCAATGAATAGTTAATTCCTCGAAAAGGCGCTTAGCGAATACAGAGCACCTATAAATGCTCACTATACAGCCCACCTCAGAGGCTTACTTAGTAGGCTCACTTACTATAGTACAGACCAACACTACACGAATACAGTAGCCACAGCTTCTCATTTACAAACAATATTCCCGATTTAGTCACTGTGTTGCTTTAATTGAATACCAATACCGGTCGGACCGCAGTAACTGTTCACTCCGGGGCTGTTTCCGGTTTTAAAGACTGGGTTCACTCTCCATTAGTCACGGAGAGCGCGCTCGAGACCCAAGCACAGTTAACCAGTGGCAATGGAGCATTGGCCCTGATTGGCAGTCTATCATGCGCTTGGCTGCTTTTTCAAAGAACGACACACATAAATTGCTCCTCTTCTTGTCTCCCTGGCAGTTTGGATGCCACCTAAAGATGTTCACAGACGGTAAATGACAGAAGAAAGTCCGCAACGAGAAGAAACTGCGATACTTCAATTTCGTCTTTCAGTTTTAAATTCAAATGAATGTCAAATATAAGTCCGAATTTGACATTAAAAGCTTTGAAAATCCGATAAAAGCAAATAGGACGTGGTTTGGGAATATCACATTGCTGTTCCGATGTATTTCGATTTGAATGGCTTAGTTTCTCTGATATTCGTTATCGATATTCCATTAATGATTTCGAAACACATTTTTTTTTCGTTACCGTTTTTACCTCATGTAACGAGCGGATCGTTATGGTGTGGGGTCTGGCGTTATATAAATGTCCATATTACTATTATTATTTATTGTGGATTAATGGCCACAGATATACGGGGATGTATACACGGTACGGGTAATATCCATCTATGATAGTACGGTACCGATCATGCTATCTTTAATTGCTTCCTTCATTGTTGCAATAACCTGTGGGGGACGGACACAGTCTGTTTTCTCTTTAATACCAAACACATTACAGAACACATCTCTTCCCAAACATTTACACGTTTTCTAAAACGAACGCATTATGGTTGAACCATGCGATATACAGATGACTGAATTACTTGTGATGTTTGTGAAAATATCTTCCTTTTCACGGAACCAATGAACTAAGAACGTAATTTCCTAACCCAAACGAGAGAGTCGTTTGAATTGAATAGGGACAGTACTAACACTGAAGCATAAATCTTGAGGTTTTACAGAATTGGATTCAAGTGCTTCAAAACACACAATGTTGAAGGAAGTTGGGTTAAAACTCTCTCGAAATAAAACTCATCTACAAGAAATCGAATGTGTTTTAATGCGTCCTGTTCCGCCGCGCCATCGACCGGCGGTCTCGGCATTGAGGCAGGAGGGGGGTCGGGGGGTGGGGGAGGGGGTCTGGGGGTTCCAGGGAGAGGGTCTGGAAGGGGTTTGAAGGTGATGTGGCATTGATGTATCGAGAACTAACTCTAAGATTACTCCACCTATACATAGAGAGTGCGCTTAGCAGAAAAGCCCAACAAGGAAATTAAGGGGACGCAAAAAAAGACATGAAGGTTCGATTTTCTTTCCATGGAATGAAATCAGGAACACACTGTTTGAACTTCATTTATTGGCCCTCGCTAATTGATCATTTGTCAAGTTTTGTTCCGGTCAACGTAATTGGGTCAAAATGAAATTACTTCTATTTGCTCAAGAGGTTAGTTCAAACATTTTCAGAACAAACCATGGCACTCGAAGGAATATTGGTCGGCATCTGAAATTAACACAGTTCAATTAGATAAGACGGAATGACATTTAGCACGAATGATGCTTTATACTTACAGCCATTTCTTCATCCGCATTTTTCATGTGGTCAGCTATAAATTTAACCCCTGTGAGAGCCTCACGAATTTCAGGGGAATATCTTGTTTCTTCTTCCGGTTCCTCTGACCGACCCCGGTGGCGGACATTCTCGTACATGTGCCAGTCACGTGATCGTTCACCGGAACCAGCCGCAACAACGGGTGTGTCCCTCATCTCGATCCCGTTACATGTCCTCACCGCCACCTTGGGCTTCTTGTCGAAGTCGGGACGTTTTATAAATAATATTTGTGGTAATATTTCCGTAAAAACTCTTCTCACCCACGGAGACATTTTGTGTGTCGTGGGCGTTTTGAAATTGATATGGAGCGTGTAAACCGTCAGAAATATACTCATAGTCACCACTATCATAATGAACAGTAAATACTTCCCAATCAACGGTATAACGAGGGATGTTGGCGGGTTTATATCAGACAACAAAAGGAAGAACACAGTCAAAGCGAGGAGTATGGATATAGAGAGGGTGATCTTCTCCCCGGAGTCTGACGGCAGGTAGAATACGAGCACGGTAAGACACGAGATAGAGATGCACGGCATGATGAGGTTCAGGGTGTAGAAGAGGGTGCGGCGTCTCAGCGTTATATTGAAGGTGATATCAGGGTATGGGTCCGGACAACACGTGTAGAAACGAACCCTACGAGTGGCGGTAACGTTGATGATGTCCCACTCGACGTTGCTGTAGTATTCCCGGATGTCGATGCCGCGGTCGATGACGAGGCCGATGTTGGGGATGTCCACCCCCTGACACTTGTGCTGTAAGTCCACCTCATTACCATGGTAAGTCCAGGAACTGAACTTCATGAAGCAGTGTTGCATATCAAAGGGAAAGAACTCCACGTCTATGGGGCAGTAACTCTTGTATATAGCTGGCGGTTCCCAGTGAATGATGCCGTTATAAAACACAGTGGCCTTAGTCCTTAGTGTGATCACGAACTCTCCATCAGCACTGAAAACAGTGGCATCAAGACATTAGTGTACAAGTTACTTTGGCATCAAAACATTAGTGTACAAGTAACATCGGCATCAATACATTAGTGTACAAATAACATTGGCATCAAGAAATTAGTGTACAAGTAACATTGGCATCAATACATTAGTGTACAAGTAATATTGACATCAAAACAGTATAGTACCAGCAACGTCAACACGAAGACACGAGTTTGAACGTAACAGTGACATTATACTATCACTGTAAAAGTAACATTAACATTAATACCTCACATTATAGTAACAATAGCATCAACATATTGGTGTAAAGTAACATCTGCAAATATACCAGCTTACAAGTAAGTACCGCCGTCTTCGAGGAACGGGTTATAAAGAGGTATTTGCCTTGCGACAACGTACTTTACACTCGATATACAGGAGAATGTCTACTGGTGTCTACGATAACGCTATATCGAGGTACTGACGCACGAACACCTACTTGTTATACAGCACGAGGTCTGGCTTCCACAAGTCGTCTGAGGGGATGTGAAGTTTCGTCACCCCGCCATATTCCTCCGGATCCCATTTTAGCCTTAAGTCTGCCCACTCCTGTGTATCAAACAGAGAACCCGGCATCAGTGGTACATCAGTGGTACATCAGTTTTATATCAGTTGTACATCAGTTGTACACCAGGGGCCGTATTCTCGAAACTTCTTAACTTGCGAAGTTCTTAGTGAGAAAAGATCTTCACAAATTATCATGAGAAGAAAACCAGTTTGGCAAAATCTTAGTACTTACGAACTTCTTAGGACTTACGAAGTTTCGAGAATACATGTACAGCATCTCCTAGAAGCAAGCCATGATCTATCAGTCATCGGTCGTCCTCATAAGTTATTATTGGGCGACCTCAATGTATGTCTTATGTATTGGGTATGGCAACACTAATATTAATTTTAAGTGGAAGAAGTGTGTAACATGAACCTCTTTCATTCTCTTCTAAGCACTTTCCTTCCCGTCAGTTCCACCCCTTCATCTGACCAGACTGACCTTCAGAAGAAGCTGACCAGTACCGTCTAATCTTCGCCGTAGACGTTGGCGTCGTTGCCCTTCCCCACCCCATCCCCATTCCTAATTTATTTTCAATTATTGAACATTATCAACAAAAATACATCTTTTGGAAACATGGCCTCTTCAAAATACATGGCAATATGTACTGCACTTTATTTAAAAAACATTATTTACTGGCACAACTTCATGGACTTGGTGTATGAAATGGACAGGCGAGGCGAACCGTGGGTAAAACACAGTAATGTTGGTGAATAACACTTCCAGATAAATCTAATTTAGTTAATGACAATACGTGTCAAAAGATTGTTCTTATCGGTAATTATCCAAGCAAGGTAGTTTGTAAATGTTACAGGAAACTCGGAAACTTTCGAATGTCAACCCAAAAAGAACTGGAAATATGTTAAAGAAGCCATTTAAAGAAAGAAAAAGAAATCGAAAAGTTATCCCACTATCTGTGACAAGGACTGAGTACCCAGTTATCGTTTGCTGCTCAGGTACTGCCCAGCAATGATTTAATCATCAGTTACACGAGCACCGGAAGTGGAGTTGCACTGAGGGAGTTCTAGCATGTCTCAATCACAGCAGAACGCGGCAAACAATGAGCACTCCCCGTCCGGCATCGCCAGAAACCCTGTCCCACTGGAGCAATGAAAGCATTAGCGTTATATCACATTGCCGCCGAGGTCTAATTAATGCCGTCCCTGTGGACTCGTCGACTTCCTGACTGAAGTCGGAGCTGGCCGCGTGCACCGCTGGATCAGTCTTCTAGGTGACGGGAACACTGATACGTTACTGCAAAAGGCACGCCGTGGTTTAATTTCTAAGATTACTTCTGCTAACACCGTTTCACTCATGATCATCATTCATCTTGTCGTTTGAATTTAAAGGAAAAGAGTCCGCTTGAATGTCTTTCCTAGGAATGTTTTCTATTTCAGATAACAAGTTACCAATTGTTAAATAATATGTATTGATTGTCTTGCACATTTCTTCTAGTTAGACTATGCCACTAGGTAAGCATAAAGGTATAGTAATGGGTCACAATAGCAACACTAGCATGTTCACTACAAAAATGGACATAATAATACATATCACTATTCAAGTGTCAATCTCTTAGTAAAGTAATTTCGTGGTCTTGGATTGAAATATTATTATTAGTCTAATTACTAAATTAGTGCAGAATAGAAGTGCCATCGAAATGTACAAGTGAATAAAGTCTAGTGACAATGAACGCATTTTACCACGGTTACAAAACCTGCCTACGTAGTCTATTCCTTTGTATGTTTTCCAAAGTAGATACACTTAAGATCTGCTTCACAATCTGTGCTAACAACATTGGCTAACAAGCATTTCGAAAAAAAGGACGACATTTTCCAGCAAGGCTTTGTTTGCTGATGGTAGAAGATGACTGAGGACGTCGATATGGCGCTCACTGATTACCTCAAATCAGTGGCCGACGTTCGCTGTGAGATTGCACGAAATTGCTTCATCTAATGAATAGAAATGTCTTTAAGACAAACCGTATTCCCACGGCTCAATCAAACTCTGATACCCCCTCTCCAATCCCCGCTGCAATCTTCGACTTTGAATGACACCAATTTTCCTTAATTCTATCAGGTGGGTGTCCCAAGGCAGACGGTGGTGCACGACGTGGCTGGCAACAACAGCAACCACAGCAACCACGATGGTAATACACCGCTCACTGCAGGCAGTGTTATCCACACACGGGGAATGAGTTCTATACTTGCACAGTATGGTTTGGTGATCGGATTCCATCTGCATAGTCTTCTAAACTAATTCCATGAATTTGAATTAGATCATTATGACTCATTGCGTAACATTGTAGTTACATTTTTCGAGTAGCTCGTGTTTAATTATGTACATGAATAGTGAAATAGCGGGTGAGAGGAAAGAGAGGATATAGAAATAGAAAGAAAGAGCGAGATATAGATAGAAAGGAGAGATAGATAGATAGATAGATAGATAGATAGATAGAGAGAGAGAGAGAGAGAGAGAGAGAGAGAGAGAGAGAGAGAGAGAGAGAGAGA
>JAUTBQ010157927.1:0-13076 GCA_032361185.1 Lepetodrilus ovalis | reverse complement strand
AATAATTAATAAAATTTGCAGCCAAACATCATTCATGAAGTCTATATACTACACCTGTTAAATAATTTTAATAACTTATGCGTTAAACTGCTGAAATCTTGAATTCTAAGTCATGGTGTTCATTTTTGTCATAGACGGAAAAACTTTTACTCGATGTTTAAAGGGAGATCATTTACGAGTAAAATTACCTCCCTTTGCTAAAAATTACCTCCCTTTGCTATACTGGCACCTCGTGTATAGAACATCTCTGATTTACACAAGTTTCTATATCTTATATTGTATTTATTTAACATGGAATTCGTAGAGGGCAGTCATATATCGGGGGAACAGTATTCTACGGGAAGTTTTAAACCGGAATAATATATTACCGGAAGGCAAAACTATACCGGGGGCAATATGCATGATGTACACCGGGCCCCGGGGCGGAATTTGATCTCGGTAGCTTTGGCTCCAAAGTCCAACGTCCTACCACTGCGCTACCACCCGTGTCCCCTCCCAACCCAGCCCCCATTTATGTTCAAGTTCAAGTTCGTTCAGTTTATTTCCATTTTACAATGAAAATCTGTATCCGCCCCTGATTTCCAATGCACAACAGTAAACATCAGCTAGCTCACTGCACGGGGTCATTGTGACCTGGATTTGTTTTCAACGAACCGAGACTCGTTGAATTCCAAGAAATTGCCTATAGTCAGCTGACGTATAGACTGATAGAGGACCATTGACGTCACACACTATCAACATGGAACGTACAGTGTACGGAACCCACTCTAGTACAGTACAGTAACGCAAGATGGCGTAATACAGGTATTTACTACACTTATCATAATATTATGTACATACAGATCACGATTAATAATTCAAATTGACTGTTTCCGTATTGTTATTGTCATGGGTACAGTCTGTGCAGTGCCTCTCTCTCTCTCTCTCTCTCTCTCTCTCTCTCTCTCTCTCTCTCTCTCTCTGTGTGTGTGCGTGTGCGTGCATGCTTGTGTGTGGTGCATGATTGTGTGTGCGTGCGTGTGTATATGTGCTCGCACGCGTTTACACGTCCTTGTTTAATGCTTCCGAACCGTGTGGCTTTGCGTAAGTAGGAATAGCACAATGGGGAGCCACGACAGAAGGGGAACCCCCTTTCTCATATATAGGTCAATGGCAGACTCAAACCTCTTTTCACCTTTCATATTTTTCGACATAATCCCCATCTGGTTTGCTAGCAGTATGGTACATACACATAAAACACACCGCAAAGAGTGTAGATTGTTTATTTGATAAAATACTTGTTCAGCTCCATAAGCAGTTAACATGTACTAGTATGCATTGTGAACAATGGCGATCGCCAGATAATAGAAGTGCTAAATATAGAATCAGCTAGTAGTGTACAGTAGGCATACAGCAGAGTTTTACTTAATATAATATGGGCCAGTCACGTTATATGATTGCTGAATATAGGCTACAATTCGAAGCATACCAGACGGCTGTATTTGTTTTGAATTCTAGTTTCGAATCGAATGCAGTAAATTCAATTATGTTTGGTCAGTAATGCAGTCAACACCCGTAATTTGACGTTGTCAGTTGTTATGATGTTAATTTATAATTCCACTTTTCGCAACTGCTTGTTATAACTTAGTTCAGTAATATTGTACTATGTCTAAGAGAGTGAAATTTGTTTGTGACTAATCAAATTTACATTCCTTGCACAGTTTATGTCTAGGTCGTTTCTTTGACCCAATCCACACCAATTTCACAAATATGCACATAAATATGATAGTTTGCGCATAATCATCACAATTATTTAACAAAAGTATGTGTTACATGCTACCAATTTGCCATTACTAATGTATTGTCTCACTAGGCTAACCATGCTCTCCTGACAGCGATAGCACATCAGTCTGTGCTATACGATGTCACACTACGAGGGGTTTCGCGTGTTCAACATAATAAGGAATTTGATTGGCTCATATTATTATTAGCCGATGGTTTCAGGCAAATAACAGCAAGTTCCAAAACTGCTCACGATATTGACGAAAATCGCATATTGAATTGGCGAAAACGGTACCATATCGATTGGTAGGAAACGGTACCTTGACTTATATTTTAAGGAGATAAAGGATTAAAACAGTAAAAGGTCTACTGTTTGGAATTTAGACGATATCAATCGTTAATTGATAGTTCCCAAATTGAACATTTGCCCGTTTTGGATATTGCCGGTTTTTAACTTAATACCTAATAAAATTCTGTATAATGCTGAACACACGAAAACCCTCGTTGTGTGACAGCGTATAGTACAGACTGATGTGCTATCACTGTCAGGAGAGCATGGGTAAAATCATGCGAATCACTGAATTTCCGAATGTCCGAGTCATTTTACATAGGAAAACTGATATATGGTTCCCAGTAAAATTCCGTACGGATAGCGAGGGAACCGGATATCTGAAGTCCGGATAAACGGGAGTCCACTGTATATCGATAGCAAACTTAGCAGTCGATAACAATTGCTGATAGCATGATGTAATATCGATAGTTTTGACAGGTTTTTTTCCCTTCTACTCAGCTTCCTTTTTGACACTCCAACTTGTCCTGGTCGTAACAGACCCCTATTTTAACTTGCATTGGAAACATTATTATTGCCAATGACATCAATATTTCTGAATATGATACTTTACTTTATTGATACCTATAGCTATTTATAGCTATTTACGTCTTTTACATTAATTTTGCATACTCAAGTACTATCGTGATACTATTGTGATATTTTTGTCAAATTGTGATAGTAAATTGTGATAGTAATTCTCACTCTCGAAAAATACTATTGTGATAGGTAAATTACCTGTGATAGTCACCCCTAGTTACTGGTGTATATTGGGTGTGTTACTGGCATATATTAGGTGTGTTACTGGCATGTTGGGTGTGTTACTGGCATATATTGGATGTGTTACTGGCATACAGTGGGTGTGTTACTGGCATATATTGGATGTGTTACTGGCATACAGTGGGTGTGTTACTGGCATATTTTGGGTGTGTTACTGGCATATATTAGGTCCTGAGATTATGACTCTTAGAGTACCAGTTCATGCTCAAGTTCAAATTTAATATGGAGGAGACTTGTGAACAAAACTTTGAATTGGGTATGAAATTATGCTAATAAAGGTTTTGTGACCTTGGGGCTGGGATCTCTCCATTCATATGCTGGTATTATCTACGTTCTATTTTAGTCTATCAATACCGTAATTACTCTAATAATTCGAACACTCTACTAATTCGAACACCTAAATTAATTGTCAAATCGAAGACAACTTTTTTCAAATCTTAATTTTCTAAATATTTTAACACAGTAATTTTTCAAATTTCAAATTTATATTTCATTTTAGAAATGCTTTATTTCTTTACCATTTCAGTTACAACCATATTTTATACTTTTACTTGGTTGGCCCTAATTACAGATCATTTTCAATTTTAATCTTTTTCTAAAACTCGAACAGCTACACATTTTATTATTTTCTGCTGTTTGAATTATTAGAGTAATTACGGTAATAGGTTTTCTTATCTCGGGGTTGGGACCTCTGCATTATATCTGTTTGGAATTATATTCTATTTTAGTCTATCAATATATAAAATATTTCTTTTCAAATAATCAAAAAGTTTAATTTCTTTACAAGCATAATGAGCCCTTTAAACCTGAAACCCAACTCAACCACTACCTGTGAAGCTTTTGCACCTCGGATATGTTTACGAGCCCAGGGGACTATTTAATGATAAATCAATCCCAGCTTAAATGGGGCACGCATAAAGTATTTTACGGTGGCTACATTATTACGAGAAAGGAAATGCAATTTTTTAATTCACGTAATAAATAACAAATGTGTCAAATTTTTGCTCGAAAGAAAAAGCAACCTTATGATGGATTGAAAAAAAAATAAACAACTTGGAGGCTGGATCTCAGTTCGTCAAGCTTGGCTTCACTCACCATGTCGAGTATCATTGACAAATGACCGTGAGTTAGCTCCCCTGGTCTGCTGGGTTCCAGCAAGGAAAACCTGTAGACATCCCCAGACTTGTCTGCCATAATGAGCTCATTCTCGTTGGCGGTGAACGCAATGCTCTTTCCCCTGCGGACCACATTTCTGGAAATAAAGGGAAAATAATTAAAAATTTGATGCAGACATTTTAAAGGAATTGCAATGTTGTTCAAGTACATGCAGAGCGCCAGACTAACATTTTGAGTTACCTGCCTGCAGGGCAAGTTAGTCAGGGCAAGCTGTAAAGGCACCAAAGGTGCTAATGTGTTAAAGATAGGTTTGTCCGCAGTGCATTTTAACTTGTCCCTGCACGTGGGGCATAAACATGTATTAGTCTAGAGGCAATACATATTTTTATTGTATACTTCCCAGGGAGTTGAGAAGGAGACAGAGCATACTGATCCAGTGAACATTGACATTTGAAAGAAATAACATAAAAAAAAAATATGTTCAATATTCATCAAATAAAGTACATGTGCAATATATATATTTTTTATTGTATACTCCCCAGGGGGTTGAGAAGGAAAACGAGATCACACCAATTCATTGACCTGGGTTAATAATGTAGCACTATGAGTACACTTTCAAGCATGGATTTGGCGCAATACAAAGGTGGACATTTCTTATCATAATATATCTTCTTTAGTAATTATTGGGCAGAACTGCCAATACACATTTTGATAAAGACTTGCATTCTTGACAGCAGTTCTAAACCCAAATTAAAAAAAATAAAAAAATATTCTTTTTTAATAGTTGGTAACCCCTGGATATTAAATAATTTTTCAACATGAAACGATTGTGGCAAACGTTACAAATACCGAGAAACATTCTATGTTGTAGAATGCTATTCTTCAATAATGAGACGATTGTTATACAGGGTTATTATCTATGGTAACAACCCGACATTGAAAGAGTTCAAAGTATGTTCGCAAATAGCATTTCCTCGTTACCCTCATTAAAACAGAAACCATCCATCGTGAACGAGAATTTCGAGCTATTAACTGGCTTAAGACACAACCCCATTTAGAACACGAATCAATTAAGACTGCCATTAACAAACTTTTAGCCACTAAAAGAATTAACCTTAAAATGTGTGGGTTGTTTTTTGTTAAATATTTTTTCCTCCAAATATTTAAAGAAATAAAATTAATTAATTCAATTTTATACTTTCATTTATGAGAGAGAGAGCGGATGGGATGATGAGATGGCGTTTAATAGAACAAAAAGGAATTTAAGAATTTCAAATTTGGTTAATCAGTAGATTCAAATAAGACAATGCAAGCGTGCCTAACATAACGTCGGTCATTCAGTTCACAGACTGCATTCAACAATGACTCGTCTCCTATTTGAATTTAACTTTAATGAACCGAGATACAAGTGATATCACATAATTAGAGAAAAAATAAATTCCTCAAATATGTGTGCTTAATTAAGGAACAGTTGTCAAGCTGAAACCTTGTTGTTAACAGTTTCGCTCGACTAAAGACGCAGTGATCGCCAGTAATTAAGAAGCTAAGCGAGGTATTTAACACTCCAACAATGTCCCGAGTTTAAACATTTATGTCCCGGTACAAATAATACCGCCTGTCATGATGAACGTGGATGAATTTTTAATCCTATCCCAATTTGGACCTTCAGTCTATGTGATATGCTGTATGCGTTCTGTGTTGGACAAAGGTGCAGGATTCTTAAAAACTCATTCACGTTCTGGAAACATCACATTAGGATTATATATAATTAGTTTTAGGAAAACATTGTCAGTTTTAAATTAATAATATAAAAAGTGGGCTCAAACAGAAATCCCACGGTATATAAATAACGAACTGCATGGCCATCTAACGATATATACATGTCTACACTGTATAATGAACTACATGGCCACTCGTTAACATGTCGATATGATAGCATACAAGCGATTAACTTTAAAATCGTATTTATGTCTCGCAGGAAAGTCATGAATATCGAACTGGTTGAACTCGACCAGTGTTTCAGTGAAATGTTTACTACATCGTAGTATTGTTATGAAAATTGTCACGCTATTGATCGTAAGGATCACCAGTCCTTCCTTGAAATCTATAGCAGCCATCGACAGAAAGTATCAATAGAAACATTGATAGTGTAATCGACTCCATGATGCCTGTGTCGAGATTTAAACTGCAGATATTATATCGTACGATCTCATTGGATCATATCAGAATGACAGATGTTGGAAGACGTAAAGATAAATTAGCATGTACGATATGAATGTTCTCAGGTCGGTCTTCTCTTGTTTTCGGCTTTTCAGTCTTGATCAGGAGATATCTACTGAAGATATGTATCATTATTGCAGGTTAATTTGCACAAATTAGAATACGTTCTATTAAGACCTATGTTTATGTACCCTGTGTATTATTTATGTCATGGTAATGTTCTGCAGTTAAAAATTCACATTTCCAACAGTTAGTGCAACCATGAAGAATAACAGGCAGGAATTACAGAAAGATTTCAATTTCTTTTTGGTTGTCAATATCTCTTTAATACTGAGAAATTATATAACAATAACAATAATAATAATATTAATAATAACAATAATAATAATAATAATAATAATAATAAAAATAATAATAACACATAATGAATAAGACTAAAACATTTAACAATCAAAATTGGTTCATAATATATCACAATACAGTGTATAAAATATTCATGGAAAATACTCATTAAATTATGTTCTCTGGCTATCCGTATCACATGTTTTCCACATACATGTGCATACATGGCCTGGGAACATTGGCAAATAAAATACAATGTTAAGTTAAATTAAATTAAATAGTTAATGAATGAATGAATGAATGAATGAATAAACAAATAAACAAAATACATAAATAATAAATACATATCCGGTAAATAAAAAATAAAAATAATAATAACAATGTGTCAGTATAGTTACTTTTAAAGACTTATAGCCAATGCTTAGCAATAATGAAATATGGTGGCATTTTCAATAGCATTATGACTTAAATTGGCTGTAAAAGATGATACGGTTACATTCCATTCTGTCTTGTATTTGCAATATTACACAATATACAATGTTAGACGCATCTCTTGCACCCAACTTCCCAATGTAAGAACCAGGATTACTTAATTACGTAGCTAATTAGTTGGTTCAAGACACACGGCTGGACCTTTATTTTGATACCGCGCCATGGAAAATACTCATTAAATGATGTTCTCTGGCAAACCGTATCGCATGCTTTCCACATACATGCGCATACGTGGCCTGGGAACATTGGCAACCCGCTCTCTCGTAAAATTACAGCTTTGATACCGTCTTCTTAATCACGGATAATTATTAAACTAATACCAAATTAAACGAGATATTGCATGGAGAAGACTTTACTGAAGTACTAACCCTGAACCACGGGCCGATCTGCCAGTTTCATAAATAACTGCAGCCGAAAAATGAGTCATTTCCTGGAAAAACAGACCCCCCCTCGCCACGATATGAGCTCAATCCTCATTTCTTTATTGGTACTTAAAGAGGCGAAGTCTCGTTCACCAGTGTTGTTAGGAAACAAATTTCTGGCTGGCATCAAAGCTGAAACTGCAACCCGTCTTCATTAACGGGAAGTAACATCAGACAAACGAGGGAGCTATTTGGGGGAGGGGGGAGTCCCACCGGTAACCCGAACATAAGCGTACAAGAAGAGCTATACTGCTTAATTTTGATGCTCATCTGATTTCACCCAATGATCGGCATCGGCTGTGATTGATTGATTGATGCGGCCCCTCTGCAAGACGTCCATTTCCACGGCTTTGCAATTTCAGTGGGGTAAGCCCGCTTTAAGACGGAACCACTTCAGCTGATAGTGCAGCGGACTTAGCGCCGTAGTGTGCCTTGGACTTAGAGTCGTAGTGTGCAGCGGTTTTGCCGGGATGAAATAGAAAAACAAAGATGCCCGCTCGCAGAATATCGAGATATTGTAGCCAACTTCAGTTTCAAAATGCTCTAAGGCATCTCCAACATCAAAAAAATGGTCTCGACATTTCCATTGGTTAACAATTTGGAGATAGTTTTAAAAGATTCCATATAATACCATTTTTTAACTTGAGTCATAATAACAGACAAAAATCATTATGCATGGTCTATGAATTAACAAGTAAATATGATAAGTTTATGGATGAAATTGGTTGTATTCAAATTAGATGTGGTCCCTTGGCTTGGGGGGAGTGTGTCATTTGAAAATCTGCAATGTTAAAGGTATCTATTGGACCTCTTGCAAATTACTGATTTGACTGACCAGCATTTAACATTGCAGAAGAACCCCCTTTCTGAATTTCTAACACTGCATACATATCATGGATTTTGCTGGTATTTCTCTAAAGATAAACAGACCAATATCTCGAACACAATTGGTAGTTTTACCATATTTGTATATACATAACACATTCCTACCAGTAAATTTGAATAAAAAGTTGAAAATTCTCCCCAACTGTGATGACAATTGCTATACCGTAAGTCCTTAAATATGGTAAGTGATCTACAAAGGATAGGATAATAATAAAGAACATCATAATGAGTTATTCATTGATCATAGAAGATTGATGGGTTAAATAAACTCAACAGATTTTAATCAAATGGTAACCACTGGCAGATAAAAGACTCAACCACCAGAAAATATGCTTTAATAAAAAGAATTTTAAAAAAAATAGATAGAAAATACCTGGCTGAAAGTAATTATAATACAGCATTTGTAATTGATGCCGTAAACCTGTCAGTAAATGCAACACCTTTCTTGTTTCGAATTACAAAGGAGGCACATAATGGTTAACTTCTGAGTCAGGGGCTAGGGACTGTTGTTACAGGCGACTGGGCTCACTTCTACAAATAAATTTAGCCTAGGATCATCATAAAACAAAATAGTTTCTCGTGGAAACCTTTGAAATATCACAGTCCATAATTAAACCCATTATAATTAATCAAAATAAAAAAGTAAAAAATATTATTTTACGAAAACAGTTTTGTTGTATGTTATGGTTTTTTTTAGACATTGTGACCAGGATATTGTTTCTCGAAGCTCTCGTCTCCACTACGAGACCATAGCGCTATCGTAAGTGCACGAGCGCCATGTATTAGAGATCGCTACGAGAGTGCTTATGGTCTCGTAGTAGATAAGAGAGCTTCAAGAAAAGATCCCCTATATAAGAGTTACAACTCTTGTACAACTAGGATCATTCACGAAATGGGCCCCTGTGTGTTTATGACTACCGTAATTACTCTAATAATTCGAACAGGAGGAAATCATTAAATTTGTACTGTTCCAATTACATGTATTAGAAAAAGATCAAAATTGAAAATGATCTTTGTTCTTATAATTAGGGACAAACAAATTAAAATATAAAATATGTTTGTAATTGAAATGGTAAATAAATAAAGGTGTGTTTTTTACTGTTGATATACATTGTAGTCTACATGTATTTAGAAAATTACGATTTGAAAAAAACCCAACCTAGGTAATTTTTGTATTTTAAAGGTCGGAATTTTTGTATTTTTGACAATTAATTTAGGTGTTTGAATTATTAGAGGGATTAAATTATTAGAGTAATTACAGTATGTATGGGTATTTTTCCAGTAAATTATCGTGGTCTATTGATGAAATATTCCCGCTGTGACATAAAGAGTATCGCTTCTCGATCTCTAACATGAGAGCGCTAGGGTGTTTTAGAGGATAAGATAGCCTTGAGAAACGATACCCAGATTCTTAAAAAGTGTTCTATTGAGAGATTTTGTTTCGTCTTGCGACAGCATAAGATAATTCATGCTTAATGCAAAGGGGGCCAGCACAATATGGGCTGCCACGACAGGTGTGTGCCGTTGTTATTTGTCAAGCTACAAACAAGGATTACTGTTAAAACAGAATTTTCAAATTTTGAAACGTAACAGGTCTCGCGTGATGACAACGTTTTGTAGGCTTTCCGACAGCAGACAACAGTTATGGGATAAAGATCAAGTGGCTGTGATATGCCTCGTTCATTCAAGTGTGACACAGGGGGGAAATTACGTGATTTATTTCCTTTGGGTTGCCTGGATATAGAGTCAACCGATACTTTTGATTAACGTTACTCATAATGACTGAAAAGCATTGATGTCTCAAACGTTGGATGCTATTTAAAACATGACAAAATAATGTCATTTTCGATGCATGCAATTATGCACCAGACCTTCGAGATTATGAAACTTTTGAGTATTACTTCATGTTTAAGCTCAAGTTCTATATCGGGATTTGTGAACAAAACTTTGAGTTGAGCGTGAGAGAGGACTGAAAGTTGCGTAATCTAGGAGGTGGTCATTTATTAAATGCATACTATCACAGATGGTTGACCTAGATAATGGTGAAAACAAATTTCTATCTGAGACTACCAACGTTTGATTTGTCCACCCAAAAGTTGTTATTTACTAATGCACTTAATCCCCAACACTCAAGTCGTCACAAATTTCATATTTCATATGAATTCAGGTTATGAAGCATTAATTATCTTGTCTTTGATGCATCAACTGAACTGTGAAGGAACGTAATCGTGTCGTTATATATTTTAGTCATACACTGTACTACTTTAATTTGTCCCCTTGCATTAATATAATGAAGCAAAATATAATACGACCACATTCAGGTTGATAACCAATAATTTATCCACTTGAATCAGAGTATTGTGTGGTTGCACTGGAAGTTTGTCTAGAAAAGGTGTTTGGAAGAACAAATACATTTTATGTATGTCAAGTGATTGCAGCATAGAATCTGATTACTTTTGATAAAAAGTATGTTCATTTTATGCCTACCTTTTACTTAAGTTACAGCTTGGGCAATAGATCAACTTTACGTCCCTCGTGAAATAATTTTATTTGAAATCATCATCGTCATCATCGTCACCATCATCATCATCATCATCATCATCATCATCATCACCACCACCATCATCATCATCATCATCATCATCATCATCATCATCATCATCATCATCTCTCATGTAACAGCATATAGCAGTAAACCTTGATGACCTTCTTTACATACCAGTGTAATAAATGCATATTTATTCAAGGAAAACAGCAACAGCAATAAAAACAAAACAACCATTTGCAAAAAAAACACCAAAACATTTATAAGTCCCACATTGCAGTAACAATTCCACTGAGAAAACGCTACAACATTCCCAAAGCTGATCTGCCTTATATGCAAAGATGCTCCATGAATGGGTGCAATTTTATCACGACACCAATTCTTCATTTAAAAGCCGTAAATTACGCACATTGACTGCACAACAATTGATGCATCTGACGGACCTAGAGCCCACGGCAATCCACCGACGTACAATAGAATCTGTCTCGCTTCATTGACTCTCGTAAACGGCATACCCCCCCACCCCCACTCCACCCCCTTAACCACCTTACCGCCCCACCCGCCTCAGTTGGCATAACTTGTGGGTGAACAGACCATTGCTTGATTGTTCCACCTGAAAACCTCACTTTGGCTAATATTAACCCTCCACATGCTGGAGGCAACCAGAGATGCCCTAAAGATCAGTGCATGTGCCTAATCCAACTGGGAGAGGGTTTTGTAGGGAGGTTTTGTCTTTGGGGTAGGTTTGAGGATTGGGGGTCTGGGAGAGAGAAACAGGTGAGGTTTGCAAGTGCAGTTTACATTTTAGATTGACAAATAATTTTCAAGCAGGAAATCGGCTTAATTTCCTAATACGTCCTAGTAATGAAATATTAATTTCCCGTAACTTTAAAATAGACCGGGACTCTTGAAACTTTTATTTTTATAACCTAGTTCCATGTATCAATTTCTATCTATTATATTTGGAGTTCAATATTCAACATATTTAATGTACTAATCTCTGATTCCATAAAAATATTTATTTGATAAATTCTCTTAAAATTGTTTAAATGTGAAAACCCAGTGTTTCCATTTGAGTTCAAAACACTTTCTTAAATCAATCTTCCATCCTTTTCCTTTATACATACAACATTTGAAGTGAATTAAAGAGGCACATGCATAAAACTATTTTCCCACTGTTACCAAATGAAATGGGTGCTAATGTATTTTCCCCTCCCATCTTCCAATCTTTTCTGTATTACATTCAAATTGTGAAGTGAATTAAGGAAGCACATGCATAAAACCGTTTTCGCCGTTACCAAATGAAATGGGTTCTAATTTTTTTCCCACCTTGCATCACCACAACAAACACTGTTCATCATCTCGAAATCGTGTTACAAACTTGTCCTAATCTCGTTACAAACTTGCCCTAATCTGGAGACAAACTTTGCTCAACAATGCACCCAAGCCAAGGACCTCCCTACGTGACCACGCTATCAAAATATTGTCCCTGTCGCCAATCGGCCCGCTTCCTAAGACGATTCGCAGTCATTTGAAGACAAAATAATCCCGTATACTTTGCACTTGGGGCTCAAATGCCCTCCACTAAAATCTAACAGTCAAATATTGACCGAAAGTAAAAGCATATTTTATCTTGTGCCGGGGTCATGTGTTGTATTTAGAAAACATGTCTAACTCGACCGCGGTGGGGCTGGTTGGAGGTTTACACTTCCATTACTAATGGGGAGAGCTGGAAACCGTATCATCTGCAGGCACTTTGCGCCGATGCATGATCAAATAATGCAGTATTTTGGCTGAGCAAACAGTGGGTCGGAAATGAAACAAAGACGGTGTATACCACCATCAGGCTGTCTGCTACTACAGTCTGTCTGTCTGTCTGTGTGTGTGTTTATTTGTCTGTGTGTGTGTTTATTTGTCTGTATGTACGGCTGTGTGTGTCAGCTAGCTAATTCTATATATAGTCTCTCTGTTGTGTGTGTATGTTGTCTGTCTGTCTGTTTATCTGTCTGTAGGTATGACTGTGTGTGTGTGTGTGTGTGTGTCTGTTTCTGTCTCTGCCTGTGTGTGTGTCTGTCTATGTCTGTGTGTGTCTGTCCGTCTGTGTCTGTCTGTATGTGTGTGTGTGTGTGTCTGTGTGTGTGTGTCTGTCTGTGTGTGTCTGTCTGTGTGTGTCTGTGTGTCTGTC
>JAUTBQ010157916.1:0-13079 GCA_032361185.1 Lepetodrilus ovalis | reverse complement strand
AGAGAGAGAGAGAGAGAGAGAGAGAGAGAGAGAGAGAGAGAGAGAGAGAGAGAGAGAGAGAGAGAGAGAGAGAGTTGTTTTACCCTGTACAGGGATCGAAAATAACTTTAAAACTTACTAGTTTGAATAGTGATACAAATAATAAAATACATGGATTTCTACTAGTCTTAGGATACCTTTAGCATTGGGAGAAATGGTCCAGGCTTAGCAGACTAGTGTTAATTTTGATGGCTGCCTGTATCAATGTTATTACAGTCATAGACTGATTGATTGACAAGATTGATTGAATGATTGACAAGATGTTTAACATATAAATCAACATCTTTACTATAAATTAAATCTTCCTTCAAGAACTATGCACTATTACTCTCACAATCTACTGCACGTACCCTAATGTATATCTATCCAATTACTGCCATCCAATCACCTAAATACTGTAGCCATCAACTGAACCTGCAAGTTTATCTACAATTCCCTTCCGTTTATTTGTCTTCTACTTGAGTCCGTCCCATAAACATTTGTGGAGGCTGTGATTCATTACAGTGCCAGAGGATAGTTGTCTCTCATGATGGCAACCTCTAAGGATAGTTGCTCCGAGAGCTGGATATAATAGCATCCCAGCTGCAATAACCACAGACTCTAATTAGTCCAATTAAATGTCACGGAGGTCATCACACAAAGGGACACAACTCCCTAAAGGGCAGAATAACACAAGTTGAAATGACCACTCCACCAGGAAAAGCAATATTGTAAATGACCTTCGACCCAACTGCATGTGGTGAGTAATAGGGCCAACCAAAGTGAATATTAAATTGATTCTAATTGGCTTGTGTACATCCTACACAAGAACCAATTAATAGTTATTTGATGCAAATATTTGCGGAGAGAAGAATTTAAAGTTATGATATTTACACGTCAAAATAATAGCCATGTACGGGTAAACTATAATTTATGCTTCCTTTTCAAAATATTTTCTGTCTTCATATTCACAAAATATGGGCACAATGCCTTTTCTGAATATAAAGGGAAAAAGTTAAATTACGATTTTTGGAAATGCTATGAACAGCTGAATGTACAATTATTGAGAGTGTGGTCAAATCATTATAGAGGAAAGAAAATGTTTAATTAGCTTGTATCCATAGGTATATTCAAAATGAAAATCAGATATTGAATATACACGCACAAATGTTTCAGGAATTGGATGCATGGACCAAGTTTATCCTTCATTTCCAGCAGTGTCCACTTTCCAGTACACTGTGCCACGATGTGACAATGGCCCTCCCACCAAACCCACACCAATCAATAGCCAGCAGAATATGCCACGATGTGACCATAACTAAACCCTCCCGCACCCCAACCATACATTATTTCAATGCAAGATTAGTGTACCACAGAACCAGCATCCTCAACATATGGCCCCCACCAGAACAAATCACAATAAATAAAATATATAATCATACGTTCAACCCTAGGTCCATTGACATAAATAAATATGAATCTGATTCAACTATGCTTCCACTCCTATATACAGGAAGTCAACTGATCTAAACAGGTCATCCGGGATATGGTAATTCATAATGTACACAGAGGTTCCTATTACAGTCCATCTGAACATCCATCTGAACATCCAGTACAGGCATAGAGTTTCACCTGATTTTCTCCACTCTGTGTTTAGTCCATACATAAGCCACAACAACCGGCCCTTGAATGTGTGCCTAAGACATCACATCAATTACCTACTTAAACATGGGAATAAGTAATAGCAAGCGGAGCTTTACTTCTACGTTGGGTTTGTTCAATAAACAAACATCAACCAGACTTCTGGCAGAATCTTCAGGATTGGATTAACAGCTCAGCCACACGTAGTGTACCATCACATACTTCAGCAATGCAGATGTTGCCTGAGTGTCCATGAAATACATTAGCAAAAACCATGAAAAAATAAAATAATTTAATTCTAAATTAGGAATAAATTAATAAAATGTTATGACAGTTAAAAACTTTCTTTTTAAAGAAATACTAATTTCGAAATTATTATTTTTGATCAAATGCTATTAACTTTTTTGTTTCATCATAAGTGTTCTATAATAAATCAAGCTTTTAAATACTGAGAATTCATCTTCAGCATACAAAATGACATTACCAAACTCGAGAAGTTCAGCTGGAGCAATATTGCTAATGATGTTGAACTATGTGTGAAGAAAATAATTATCTGTAGTAATTATCCTAATCACAATCCATAAATTATTTAATAAACAAGTAGTTTTAGATACCTTCTTGCACTAACTTAAATATGACATAATCATGAGACAATTAAACAAAAGTGCAATTACATGTATAATTAGTACCATATGCCTGTGAACAATTTGTATATTACAATAATAGAGATTCATTTGGATTGTCATAAACCTAAGTCTTATTAGATTTAGATCATGTAGATATAAACATAATTAATGCACGTAACAGGTAGTATCACATATTAAAATTTTATCAAAGTATTAACATTAAAATAATCAGTTATAATGCACACCCCAGAAATCAGCACATTTCTAAACAGTCCACATGGGCCAATCAGAGCAGTGCATGTCTTCTTCACTGAGACACTATTATCAGTCTATAGCATTAGCACCCACTTGGCCAGCAATTATCTACTTTTATGACACATACTTGATAACAATAACAACTCACAGCTGGATATATATCAAGTTATTAACCCATTACAATTACTCCCATCACAGAATATGAGATGGACGTTCTATGAGAATGGAGAATTGGCCACTACGAGAATCCTCCATGCAATCATTTGCAAGATCTTGCATAAGATTCCATCAAAATTATTTCCCCATTTTCCTCCCCCAACTCTAGCAACAATAGCAACCCTGGACTGTATTATACGAGCCTATAGGGAGGTCCAGAATAGGATAAGCACAACCGGAATAGCAATTTGCATAGAGTGCCGTGGCTACTGCTAATTACCCTGGGCGGGTGCAAGGCTTAGAGTGTTAACACTTTCAGAGCAGTACCATTATATAGAACATAGTTTTGCTATTTACATTATGCTTAATACTCAGAAACCAGCAATTGAATAATAGTACATGGACCAGAGGTGTCATAATAACCTTAACCCTTACTATTCTGATAGTCATTACTAATCTGACAGGCATGGGATAATTCAAAAGAATGAATTTAATGGATGATACAAATCTACTAAATGGATGTAAATTATCAGGAATGATATCTATTGATATGAAAGAATGAGGAATGAGGTAGATAATGCTTAAAGTCGCTGAAAGTGTTCCAAATGTAACTTGGTAGGAAACTCAAGGAACTGAGTGTAAGATTGATCATTAAGTTCTTTAGATGTTTCAACAGGTCATTGCGACCTTTCAGATTCAAGGTCATCATTAATATCAGAAACATCAATAGATAAACGCAAGTGATCATTATGCATGGAAATTAAATGCTGCCTTATTTTGAGATTAATCATATCTTATTATATGAAAAGAAGACACAATATTGTTTGTACAAGAATAGCTAGGTTGGATACGGAAATGGATGGTACAATACAGAAAATAGTGGCCATGTCTTCAGGAAAGTTCACCCTGACAATAGAAAACACCCTGGACACCTCTCACAAAAAAAGCCAAACTGTTGACACACAGAGAACAGACTAATCCTACAACAAACCACCCTACCCAGTTTATCCAAAGGAGTTCAAGACACTATCTCTAACCAAATTGCATGTTGAAATATGTTTAGAATAAATCCAAAGGTTTCCAGTTTTCTGCTCATGAATAGACATACCGTAAGCAGTCAACTTGCATGTTGAAGTATATTTACTAATCTGGGGACTTTGTGTTTTCTGCTCATGATCAGACATATACAAAGTGCTCGTACTACATGGATTTACTAAGGACACAATGGGTTTCTCCATGAAAAGAAAGACTCAATACGTGACAAAGGGAATTGCTATATCTGAATTTTGGACATGTGGAAACAGTGCGGTACCACTTCAGACAGTGTCTTACAATACTCACTTCTTGTTCACAAATTCATAATATTGAAATAAAATATTATTCATAAAAAAAAACCATTAATGGTTTACATTGTCAAAGATATGTACATGAATATTCCACATTTTTATTTATTTATTTGAAATTGTACATTTATATATATGTATTTATATTCATATGTACATATATCATATATGTACATATAAATTAATTCAATGGACAAAATTAAGCCATACTCAAAAATAAAAAATTAACCAACCATGAAGCAATAATTTAAAGATTTAAAGAAAACAATCTTAATAGAAACAGACACATTGTATGGTATTTGAATGAAACAGGTCTTCATTAACTATTGAATTTTTTTTGGACTTTTTACACAATATCACCTACCATATTTGGAAACATTAACCCCTTAAATGTATTAATTCTACTTGATCAACAGATATACTCAAGTGTCAACCTTGTAATAAATGATCTAGACTGTCATGATAGTGTCAAAGAAACCAAGAAAAAAAAATACAAAAATATCTGTTTCTATTGATAATGGATAGATGGTGTGAGAATAATGCATTAATCAGCTTTCTTTTTGAAAAAACATCTTACGCTTTCCGATTATCTGTGAGATTATCTTCCATTAACAACAGGGGGCGCTCACTGTAAAGCAAATAGGTACAGAACATATAGACAATGCCTGGAGATCCTATCTAAACCGATATCCCACAAATACGGGATAATAGCTCGCTTATCTCTAAATACTCTGTATATTTATTTTCCTTGTTAGCAAACCGAGACAGGGATCGGTTTCAAACAAGGGAGCAGGGTTAGGTAGCAACAATTCTAAGCCATGAGAAGGTTTAATTTGACATGTCAGAATGGAATGAAGAATTGGAAACAAACTTTGATTGTTGAATACTAATCCAAGCAATTGTATCTTCCATTGTTATAAAAAAAAAAAAACACCTCTATTGGAAAGGTGTAATCATGAAAGTTATACATTTGACTTGAATCGCATGAATCCAAAAAGTACAGCAAACATTAAAAATTAGTCGTCAACTTCTTCACTATCTAATATTGTGACACTCTTAGTTCAAAATTAAGCATTTGGATAAATAGAATATGTGAATGTCCCGAAACAATTCAAATTGTGGCCTCAAAGATATTTTGTTTACATTTATTTTCCCAACAACTATTTGTAAACATACAATGATGAACAATATTGAAAGTAAATTTATATAAGCGAACATGGTAAATTGACCAACACCTAAGAATGAATGACAAGTTAGTTGCAACATCAGGATATATGGTTTTTATTCTCTCTCAACAGAACAAAAAACATCGCTAATGTTGACATCTTCCTATAGTTTGGAAATGCATAGCTTGCATACCAGAACGCTTCCATCAACAATAACAAAAATAAATATTGTATGACATCTCACCAACTTGAACAGGTGTGGACAAAATGGTGAGCAAAATCAACATCAGCAAGACAATGTAAAAACAAAAATGTGAGCAAATTATTTCGAAACAGATTAAATACCTTAAATGTTCTACTGAGATTATGACAGCTTTTTTATTGTGAGTCAATGTTTTGTTCACAAATCCCCTAGCAAACCTTCCACTGACAATGAAATCGTATACCTCTGGGCCACCTGGGCCAGGTCATGACAAAACCTGCAACTCCTGTAGCGCCGAGACAGCCTGCACTCTAGGGCTGATACTGACAAACCATTGAAAACAAGTATGATAACTGCACTGATGACAGCAGCTTCTTATTGTCAGTACAGCCCATCCTATCATGACTGCATCAGAAAATTAACTTATTTGCAAACTTTGATTCCAAGTCCACTGACCAGGTTTACATACAGGAACTATTGGTGCAGGTTTGTAAACATAGGAACTAATGGCTCCAAAGTCTGTTGAGTATTGTTAGAACTCCGCTACTGATGTCTTTTGATGAACTATGATACTATGTACAGTAATGAGGTGTTCAACCATGCAAGACCAGCAGTCCGACTTTCTCTTGCCTATTCATGTGTAAAATGGTGTATGGGGCCATTAAAACTTCTATAGTAAACAGGTAAAGGCAAGCTGTTAGCATAGATATGGTGACTCACTACACAAACATACCTAACTATCTATGTTAAATTTCATATGTTATATTAACCTTTATACAAGTGGATAAATAAATGCTATTATAAACAGCCATTAACAGCATACATGTTAGTACAAGATATAGAAAATAATTAATATGACTACTTTCATGCTAAAAGTTATCAAAGGCTTACAAGTCATATAAATTACCCTCAATATGTTCAATACCATATAGTAATTTTAAAATTAAAGTCCAAGAATACTCATGAAAACTGTATTACCAGCAGTCACTGATATTATCAAGTACACCAACATCCTCAATTAGTTGGTCATTATTTCCCAAAGTTTCGCAGTGCAACTTGAGTGCACATGATCATGCCATCAAGCATATAGGATACGTCTTAAACATTCAAGGTTTTAGTGATGGACTAAGAGGCACACAAATCTGAATGGATTTATTTTATAATATTAAACTATAGACATTCTATCAAATAGTTCTAATAATTTTATTTCATGTTAAATGACTAGAACTAGGAGCAGCAAAGGTATACAGTTACTTGTCTGTCATAAAAAAAAAACATACAAAATAGCATCACTGATTATCTCGGCAGACTCTGAAAAACCTAATTCTGAGTGCGGAGTATGAGCATGAAATCATACACAAGATGAAGACATTTCTTAACCTTGGGTCCAGTCTACATCCAGGCCCTGTCAGTTTATGCATTGTCTACGACACTGAGGTAACGAGGTAATCACCAGGCATGCACCTCATCACTAATTGTAGGCTACTAATTGCAGACAGATCATGCTACCTGGCAATAATCTGATTTCCCTGATGGGTTTACAGGTGTTTAGTCACGCTTGACTGAGCAAGTACCAGTAATAGCTTATAAAAATGTATGTGGGGGGCTCTACTCAACAAGCAACTGAGTGCAATTACCTTACTCAGTGTTACTGGAGGCTTATGGCGAATAATCATAATTGATGTAACAGTATAATCATATAGAATGGATAATTAGTATATAATTATTTAAATTCAAATCATCCAAAATATTTCAAGGCATTTTTCATTTCAATTTTATTACAATAGATATTTACATGTACTAAAACATTTCTAAAACACTGTGGAATCAATTATTTGTAGGTAATGATGTGAAATTTCTTTAGAACTATAGATTGTACCAACTGCTTTAGAGTATGTGGTTCTGCACAAAATGGTAAATTCTATCATCTGAACAGCATCTTTAGATATCTAAATGAAAAATATCGTTCACCATTTACCTCAGACCTAAACATAAAACATATAGAATGAGACACAAATAGTTTGCCATGTATATTTATAATTAAAACTAAAAAAAATTGAATGCATATTATTTCAATGAAACATTAGAACAAACATATCACCACAAAAGTTTGTAAATTGTACTCTGAAATTTAGTATAGTCTCAGTCTAGTATTACATTCATAATTATCATTCTCTTAAAGCAAATACAGCAGAACGAATTAAAGAACTGATTCTATTCTAGTAGTGTTCACCAGATTAATAAACAGTATAATATGCATAGGAATCAAAGTGTAATATTCGATTATATACATAAATATTCATAAAACTATCTCAACCTTGAATACATGTAAACTGGTAAACAAACCCATGGCAGCGGCTGGTTTCAACGTTCTTGTTCATTTTTGCTGTCACTTTCCAAGACAATGGCATGGCAATGTCGGTCGTGCAAGGTTTAACATGCGCGTGCAGCAAGTGTGGGCACGCTGGCGATACGATGGAATGACAATGTAGGATTCCACCAAAATCGATCTCTCTGATCGCTCCAAGAAGCGCAAGGCAGCTCGCATGGCGACCGGCGATTTCAGCCTTGTTGATAATCAAATCTCGATGTCAATGCAATGTATTGAAGCGATCCTAAATGAGACACTTGCTAAGATAATGTGTAGCATATAGTACTCACCCGATGCGGTATGCTGGTAACAAGTATATCCGACTGTACAACCACCGAGCGTAAGCTAGCCTAACATGCCGTTCAAATGCAGTCTGCTCTTTCATTCAGCTGTCAATGAATGTACGGCAAACTGTGGCGTACACTTTCCCGCAATCCAAGGGCAGAGAACTCCTCGGTCTCTTATCGTACCACAGAGTGATTTTAAAGCAGACCAGCAGAATCTTTATAGCATTTTGGGTGAGAACAATGTCATTTATATATGACATCAGCCACAATGAGGATTTAAACTTCTTGCATGTAACCTTTATTCTATTTTGTTGATTAAAATATCGTATGACATGGTAAATACTAAATAATCAGGTATGCATTTGTATTTCTTCATGATTTATTGTATGCACATGGTAACATATTAATAGGCCTATACTGTAGTACTTTCTGTACGCGTATGTCTAATTTCCGAAGAAACCAAAACATAATGTAAATAATTTATTGATAATCGTATGTCGAAAATACAGTCAACCGAATACTATTTAATAATGCATATGCTTTATTATTCATTATACTATGTTATAGTACTGACAAGTTCAACTACATGTATTTCACTATCGTGATATACTAGTATAACATGATCCTATATTGATTACTAGTATCAGAAGGTTCGATCATATATTTTTCTACTGCGTGGGCCGCTGTATTCCTTACACAGACGTAATACGCGTCAAAACATTTACAAAAGTGTTCAAATTAATTCCTTTCATGAGTAGTTTATCCCCCAAAAGCATTACATATTGATACTGTTGATGCTTTTATTTTGTGAAAGCAAATGAAAATATGTATGCTTTGTGTTTATAACATCACACTAGCCTGATTTGTTCTTTTGATGTAGTCGTATGGAATTCGGGTGGTATGTTTCAACAAGTTATAAATTCCACATCTATACTAGTGGAGTTCCTACTCCAGTGTATTGAATATGTCTATTGTGCAACGCATTGACAGATACATATTCTTTAAGCCATTAGGGAAGCGTATTGAATCAGCATATTATACTGAGCCATATATAGTGACACGAGACGTCGAGAGTGGAGGAAGTGATGTATGCATATAGAAGTAAATGAAACCATCAAAAGCTATTTATCTTAAGTGATTTTGGTGTTTTATGCTTTTATATGTATATTTCTGTGCATGATCTCGAAACGATCCGCAACAATGCGGCATTACATTATCATGCGGTTATTTAAAATTCATACCGATGATAAATAATTATATGAAGCACGCCTTAGAAGTGCTCTAAGTCGGGGTATTTTAATGTGGAAGCGCCAGTACTGTAACTGCACTATGCTTATGTTTTGTTTAATAATGTTAACTAGAAAATTGATGTGGAAGCGTCTGCGTATCTGTTAATAGGCAGCTACACCATAATTTATCCATAAGTATATTTTTTATTGTATGAACTACACCGGAATAGATACGTTCGCATGCAGGACTTATATTCGAATTCATAAATGCCTACTATATACACGTCCGTACACTGTACCCAAAAATATATATCGTAATGGATACATTGAGAAAGCAGGTGACCATGGTTCGCAAAAACTAAGTTATTCGACTAAATATTATTCCTTTTCAGCCAAATGAAATTACATGTATATATTTATGCCTCCTGAAGATTTAGATATTTATGTTATGTAATACACTTCCCCCCAAAAAATCTCCATAAAATAAACTGAGGGGCAAAAGAAACTTTACACATTAATATAGAACATGTAAAATTGCATTGAGTTACGCAAGCGTAATCGGGCTTGTAGCAAGTGCCCATACACTAGCTAAGTATACATACAGAATCAAATCACAAATATGGATTAATTCCGTACAATGCAAGAAAATGGTAAAACAAGTTATGGAGGACTAACAAAATATGCACATTCAAAATATTTATATAAACTTGACACCAAAAACACGCCAGATAAATTCCAGTATTATCACAGCAACATATAGAGAGAATAATTGATAATGGCTCAAACGGGGGAAACAACGCTGCGTATCGCAAGAACGTTTCGTTTTTCAAAGTCAACCATTTTCGCGCCTGTTCAACGCCACATAATGACAGACATATACTAGTAATATAAAATCCACGTGTCACAACGCAACCGGATAACCTGTATATTCCGATTGTCCACCTCTGCGAGAAGTTGGTTACGACAACGTCAACAGTAGAAACGGCTCTCTAATATCGCATCAGTCGATAAACCGTCCTGGGATGTCCACGTTCTTCAGATACGAGGGCTTATGGTCCTATAGGATGTCTCTTCGGTTGAATGATACTGATCCCACGACATCGACGTCTCAGATTGCAATGAATAAGAACCGTACGACGTTGACAGCGACGTCCTGACATGACCAGCATGTTCAGATATTAATCATATTGAACATCTATGAGATCACTTGAATGGAACAATTAAAGACCGATATCAGCATAAATCCAACAAAATTTTCAACTTGAACAAGCTCTTCGTGATAAATGGCGAAGCACGTCCCGCAATGACGTCATCATGTTACTGATATTATGTGTGAGACGGCGTACGATAGCGTGCATAAATGCTGTTCGAGGATATGCACATCATTGGTCATCTGGAATAACATAGGTTTCTAATTTCAGCTTGATAACAAGCGCCTACTTGCATTCATGCGACATGTACTCTTCATCTATTGCACAGAACCACTCGCTTATGTGCATGCAATGGCATTAATGGTAAAATTATTTAATACTTTATTTCAAATTTCAGTGTAAAGTTTCTTTTGCCCATAAGTATATGTATAGCAAAGTACAAAATAGATACGACATATAAAACATATGTTGCAAATGGAATCGCTATATCATATGAAATAAAACACAGAATTAATTAAACATGTCGACCATGTAAAAATAAAATATCGATATAATAAATGAAGTTGAGCATGTTGATATTTGCATGCAAATAACACTTTAGCATACCGCAATTATCATTATCAATCACTTTGTTTGGAAAACCGTAAATCTTCAGCTTTTATTCAGAATAAAACATAATTTCCTTCCTGCAATTTGAGTATTTATTGATGCCACTTGGATAAAACTTAAATATATTCATTCCTATGGTTTATATAACACTATAACGAGTATCGCGGCAAAGGTCACGTGTTAGTTTTACAATGTCTCACGACTGACACTGTTAGACAAGCAGGGATGTGATGACCATATTAATGCCAGACAAACTGATAATACCTTGTCCCGATAATTGCTTCTTTCTTATGTACCGATTGTTTAAGAGCTATACGTTACATAAGAGTTAAAACGTCATGTCAATAAATAAAATGGCTATAAAACTTCCAAGAGTAATACTAAAGGTTATATTGGATTCTTTGTGGTGTGTTTCTTGTCTACGTTAATGTGGCAATAAATCATATTGTTAAAAGACGTATAATACAGTATTTCCCCAGGCATACAGCTTGCCAAATTTCCATTCTGAATATAGATTGCTAATACATAGGAGACTATAGATCTACCAGAATTACATATGCAGTCTTGTCGGGTTCACAGCATGTATAAAAATGGCAATATGTTTACAAGATAATATAAGACCACCCTTGATTGTCACTTAAAATGCTATTAAATTTAATTTATTGTTCGTTTGAGTTCTCTTCAACGTTGACTGGCCCTGGGAGTTGATTGCCAGTATATATCAGAGGACAATACGTCCATCGACACAACAGCATGTCACCTGTCAAGCAGCAATAAACACACATCGTTTGATTTATTCCTACCCTCTGTGTTCCATTCTCGAATCGTCCGATAGGACGTTTCGAGTGCAGTCACGTAATCGCATAACATAATCTACGATCTTCACTACCCCGTAAATTACTCTCGGGGAATTTAATATCAGCAGTTCAGTACAGTTGTATATCAATATATTGGAAGCGGCCACTATAGTGACGAGAGTCATACAAGACACACCTGTCAACAGTTCCATTGTAGTGTCCTCAAAACAGACAGTCGTATAAGATATATTGCACTTTGAAAAGTAGTTATCATATAAACATCTAGAGCGTTCGCCGTGAAGGACGTACGAAGATTGGTGCAATTAACTTCCAGACATTAATAAATATATTAAGGTGAGTTTATTTTTTAAACAGGTACATGCATTTTACTAGAATGTCAATCAATATGCAGTGGACAGA
Organism: Lepetodrilus ovalis; assembly: GCA_032361185.1. NCBI lineage: Eukaryota > Metazoa > Mollusca > Gastropoda > Lepetellida > Lepetodrilidae > Lepetodrilus > Lepetodrilus ovalis. Next base: position 808 of record JAUTBQ010157916.1, on the reverse strand, counting down.
GATAGAGATGTCTGTACTAAGCGAAACATAATATAACGTTAAAAAAACACCACAGGATATCGATCCTATCAACACTGACAAAGTTAAAAGAATAAAGGTAAAATTAGTATAACGAGAATAACAGATTCATCTTTAATGGCTACAGTAGATGATTTGAAGACCGACATAATATGCATATTGTTGGTGGCTTGTACTGTTCTAATGTCCACGAAACATAACGCACATATTTTAGACAACTTGTTGATTTGCCATTTGGGTTTAAAGCCACTTTCAAGGTTCGTTCACTCATATAGCTTGTATGTATTGAGTTGTACTAGACTGGATTTCCACCAGTGTTTATAACGATAGTTCACTTTGAATATCTTGTCGCAGATATATAACATGATTATCCTACTCAGACACAGTATACTGACTCCGAGCCGACCAGTCCTTAATTGCTCTACCCTTTATATTGCTTTATATTTTAGACAACTACATATTATAGTATGTTCATAACTTACATTTAAACACAATTTTTTTTCTGTGGATAAGTCCGTCAAATGAATTCCTGGTTATGGGTATAATAAGTCACTATAGTATACCAGCTTATTTCAGGTTTGGGTTGCATACTCCTCAGAGGGTTGAAAAGGTAAATCAGAGCACTGACCCATTGACCGGGGTACAGTATAACGCTATGAGCACGCTTTCGAGTAGTACTAGTAGTAGTAATAGTAGTAGTAGTAGTAAATTTTGGGTTTAAAGTCACTTTCTAGATTCTTTCACTAATATCATGACTTGCATGCATACGTACTGCTTGACTAGTCTGGAT
>JAUTBQ010157905.1:0-13080 GCA_032361185.1 Lepetodrilus ovalis | reverse complement strand
AAAATTATTCAGTTTTTTACAAGCTCTTTTGATGAATCAGCAAGTAATATTTTGTTTATTAATACTGGACAGATAGGGGATTTAGTGGTTTCCAGTAAAATATTTGAAAATGATGTAATTCTAAATCAATACGACAATTCCTACTTCATATTGAGACAAGAATATGCAGAACTTTTTGATGATTACAAAGGGAATATCAAAATCATAAAGTTTGATGAGAGTAAATACAAATACAATATTTTCTACAGAGTTAAATTTACAACTCATTTAAAAAAACATAGTATTAAAAATGTTTATAATTTAACTTCCGCAAGATCTACTTGGAATGATACACTAGCATTATCAATTGGAGCAGGTAAGAAATATGCTTACAAAAATAATTGGAAGTCTGTAAAAAAAGTTTTTGAAAATCACACAGAGGACTTATACACTTCTCATATTGCTCTAGAACTATTTAACGAGTATGAGCGTATTGATTATCTTGTTCAAAAGTTAAAAAAAGAAAATTATCTTAAAAATATTTTTACTACATCTGTTTTTAATTTGAATAATCATTCTGAATTCTATGATATTGTTATTACTCCATTTTCATTTCTTGAAAATAGAGATTTTTCTTTTGAGGATATTGAAAAGATGGTAACGACTTTTAGTAATAAAAAAATATTGATTATTTCATCTTTAAAGCAAACTGAAAAACTTGACTCTTTAAGAAAATACAGTAATGTTACTATCGGAGGAGGGAAATTTAAGCTAAATGAACTCTTTTCTGTAATTAATAATTCACAAGTCTTTGTTGGGTTAGATTCTGGGATAACTCATATTGCACTAAGAACAAATACTAAAATTGTTGCACTAATAGGTGGTGGAAATTACGGCAGATATCTACCAAAGCCCTATGACAACAAGAATATCTATCTTACAGACGCTATAGATTGTTTCGGTTGCGAATGGAATTGTACAAAAGAGAAAGTCTTTTGTGTTGAAAATGTATCAATTACAGAAATAATAGACGAAGTTGATAATTTACTGAGTAGTTATGAAAATTCTTGAACTTACACGTTCGTTCTATCCATCAATAGGTGGAATGGAAAAATTTGTTGATGATAGAGTTAAAATTTATGATAAATTAAATTTTAACTCTAGGATAATAACTACAAACCATTCTGAAAGAAAACTAACTTCTAAAAGATTACATGATGTAACTTATTTACCAAGCTATACACCTTATGAAATTGTTCCTTCTCTTGCTAAAATTCTTAGAACAGATTATGATATTTTAAGTATAAATCAGCTAAGCTATTTTTATTCTTTACAAGCAGTTAATGCAGCTTGGGTAAGCGGTAAGAAAATTATTCTTACTCCACATTTTTATTTTCATACAAATAAATTCCAACTCATAAAATCATTGCATAATAAGTTTATAGTCCCAAGAATATTAAAGAAAGTTGATAGGCTAATTTGTTTTACAAAAGATGAAGCAGATTATTGGAGTTTAGCTTTCCCAATTATGAAAAAAAAAATTATAATTATTCCACATTATTTTTATCAGAAAGAGAATAAGAGCATAAACTTTGAGAATAATTATGGAGATTTCTTTCTTTTTCTAGGTCGTGGTGAAGTTAATAAAAGAATAGATTTACTATTAAAAGTGTTTTCTGGTTTAGATACTAAATATCAATTAGTTCTAACAGTTGGTAAAGATGAAATTAAAGATGAAATTAAAAATATAATTAAAGGAAATAATAGAATTCATTTACTTGGAAGAGTTAGCGAAGATAAAAAACAAAATTTATTAGCAACCTGTTCTGCACTAATTCTGCCTACAGACTTTGAAGCTTTTGGAATTGTTAATTTTGAAGCATCATTTTATAGAAAACCACTATTACTTTCTGAGTTAAAAGTATTTAAGAGCATTCTAAATAATAAGGGAATCATTTATTTTAAGAATGATTTGACTAGTTTGAAAAATGCTTTTAAAAAGTTCATAAGTCTAAAGGAATGTGAAAAAATAAAAATGGGTGAAAGTAATTTCCATAATTTGGAGAACTATTCTTTTGAAAAAATATCGAATTTATACTTGCAACTATTTAAGGAGTTAGGGTAATTTGAAAATTGATATTGGAGATCCTTCTGAATACGGAGTAAGTGGTGTTGATATTAGAATTAATAAATTAAAAAAGATACATAAAATTCCTTATGGGATAAATCTTGATTTAGGGACTGGAGCTGGTGCATATTATAATAGAATTAAAAAATATTCAAAAAAATTATATGCATTCGATGGGGAGCTATCATATTTGAAAAAATTTCAAGAGAATAATTCTGCAGATTGTAATAAAATATTTATATCTGCAGCAGAAAATATTGCAGTAAGAAATGGATTATTTGATGCGATATTTGCAATTGAAGTTTTAGAACATGTTGGTGATTTAGAAATTACATTAAAGGAAATAAATAGAATTCTAAAGCCAGAGGGATTACTTTTTCTAACGGTTCCTAACAAATATTTTTTACTAGAAACGCATATGGTGCATTTCGGCAATCTTTTTGTGAAAGGTCGGTATGTTCCTTTCCTTTCAATGTTTAGTTATATTCATAAAATAATTGGAACAGCAAGAAGATTTAGTCAAAAAGATATAAAAAATAAATTCTCAAAATATGGCTTTGAAGTTATTGGGTTTGACTATATGATGCCCCCGTTTGATTATTTTAATTTTGGACGTAAGCATTTAAAGGTAATTACTAATAGGCTAGAAACCGGTTTCTTAAAAAGTTTTTCTATGACATTAATTGCTGTTCTAAAGAAAAATTAATTGTTTCTTGAGAAATATACTTTTATAAAAAAAGGGAGATCGTTAATAATATATCTTCTAAATAATCTTGTAGGTTCATTCAGTAAACGCCATAACCATTCAAGACCCATTGACTGAAGAATTTTAGGACTTCTTTTTTTTGCTCCGGTAAAAAAATCCAAAGTAGCACCAATACCAACATTAATTTTGCTGCCGAAATTATTCATATTCTCAAAAAGCCATTTTTCTTGTCGCGGAGAACCTAAAGCAGCTAATACAATATCCGGTTTAAAGTTGCATATTTCTTTAATAATATTTTCATTACTAGTAAACTCTTCTTCAAATCTGTACTCCGGTGAAATACATAGTAAGTTTTCAGAAGGAATTTTATTATGAGTTAAAAGAATTTGTTTGTTCTTTTTTGAGACATTTTTTGTCCCACCAATTATAGCAATTTTTTTATTGTGTCTTTGGGCTAGCAAGAGCAGCAATGGGTACAGTTTATTGCCTGTTATGCGAAGAATATTTTTTTTATATTTTTTCTTAATTAAAAATATAATTCCATAACCATCGGGTAAATTTAATAAGGATTGATTGCAAATATTAAAAAAATCATTATCAAAATGAGTTGTTCTTAAAAAATCTAAATTAAATGTAGTTATCAGTTGAGGGGAAATATTAGAAAGTAATTTGTTTTCTAAGAATTGTTCTAATTTAGTCAATTCAAAAGAATTAATTTTAACATTATTGATTTTGTATGTTGAATATTTGTTATTATTTGTCATTTTTTATCGATAAAATAATTATCTTAAGAAATAAATTTAACATTATTTAGGTGAATATGAATAATAAAATAGTAGTCTTTCTTTTGTCATTTTATATTTTAACAATAGGGCAAACAAAGCTTGAATATGAAAAAAATGATGGGAATAAACTAAAATTAAAATTTAATTCACACATAGATTATTCTAAAAAAAAAGAGAATAATAATACTATTTTTTTAGTTCCAAATTATCATAATGAGGCTGCTCCTGGAGATGTTAAATTACCTTCACAAAGTGTTTTTATTTCTTTGCCATTTGTAGAAATACCTAAAGTAAAATATAAAGTTACTTCCTCAGAGAATATCAACGCAATACCGGAATTTAATGACAAAGTTGAGCTAAAAAATGAAAAGCTATTATATTCTAAAGCTACTACTTTCACAAATACAAAGACAAAACATTTTATTACTAAAGGATATTTATGGATTGGGGATAAGTATTGTTTGCATTTAGAAATTACGCCAGCAGTTTACCTTTCAAGTCAAAATTTAATTGAATATGTTAGAAAATTTGAAATTGAATTACAATTCAATAAAAGTATTCCACAAAATACTGGTCTTAAAAAGAGTTCAAAAACAAATAGTATAATTGCTAATACTAGTTTTGAATTTCCAAACTATAAAAATAAATATTCCCTAAACAATAGTGATTCTTGGATTGATTACACAAAGAATTATGTTAAAATAGGAACTGCTAGTGATGGAATTTATAGGATATCTAAATTTGATTTAGAAAATTTAGGGGTTAATATATCATCAATAAATCCAAAATCATTAAAAATAATTTTACGTGGGAAAGAAATTCCAATATTTGTAAAAGGGGAAGGCGATTTAACATTTGATTTCAATGATTATATCGAATTTGTTGGAATCAGAAATATGGGAGGACATCATAGGGAATTAAGTAATTTTGGAGAACCATATAACGAATATCTAGGTCGTTATACTGACACTACTATTTATTGGCTTACTTGGAATGGAGATGAAGGGAAGCGTGTAGATGTTTCTTTCGGCAATGAAGTTACAACAAACGATACTTTAGAGTATTATTCTCAAATTGACCATTATGAAAAAAATAATTGGTTCGATTATTCTAGTTCAAGTCAAGTCGAAAGGGAAAAACCTTTCTGGATTGAAAACAAAACATGGCACGAAGGTGGGCTAAAAGTCAGAATAAATAATAAAGGGTTTACTGTACATAATGTTTATCCTAATAAATCATGCAAACTGTTAACTAAATTTCAAGACTACGCATCTAATATTTCACTTAATGCTCACTATGTTACATTAGGATTAAACTCAAAGAACTGGGGAGATTCACTTTATCTAAATAAGTATCAAAAGATTATACTAAAAAAAGAGTTAAATTCTAATCTGTTAAAAAATGGGAATAACTACTTAAGTATTAACTCGATGGCAACACAAGCATCACTTAATGTTTGTATATTTGATTGGTACGAAATAGAATATCCAAGATACTTATTTCCAATAAATGATAGTCTTAAATTCACATTCCCTTTTTTACAGAGTACATCAATAAAAACAATAAAATTACAAAATACAAATTCAGATAATTTTTTAATTTGGAAGTATGGTGAAAAATACAAAAAATTTAACCTAGCTAATAATATTGATTCTAAAGTTGTTTTTAGTGATACAGTATTTAAAAATGACAAGTATTTATATATGGATGAAGTTAAAGTCAAAACACCTAAATTCTATTATCTGAAAAAATTTGAGAATCTTAGAAATTCTGAGATACAATCAGATTACATTGCGATAACGCATAACAAATTTGAGAATAAAGCAAATGATTATTTACAATTTATAACTAACAGCTATAGTATAAATACAAAGTTGATTAATATTTATGATATATATGATGAATTTAGTTATGGTTTTTTTAATCCGGAATCCATAAAGGATTTCCTTATTACTACACAAACTAATTGGTTAGCACCAAAACCTAAATATGTTTCATTAATTGGTGGAGCAACTTATGATTATTTTGGCAATAAACATAAGAATTTTGGAATCAAAAGAGTCTTGAACTATATTCCCTCATTTGGTGCTCCGGTAAGTGATACTTGGTTTGTTATGTTTGATACTACTAGTGCCTATATTCCTCAAATGAATATAGGAAGAATACCTGTTACTACAAATGAAGAATTCGACTGGTACTTTGAGAAACATAGAAATTATGTAATACAGAAGTATGATGAATGGAATAAGAAGTATCTGTTTTTTTCTGGAGGTGATGAAAGTAAACCAGCAGAACTTAATTCATTAAGACAGGCAAATCAATTTATTATTGATAACTATGTTGTACCATCACCAATAGGTGGGGAAGCGTATCATTTTTTTAAAACGGTTAACCCTATAACAAACTTTGGAAATTATTCTAAAAAATATATCAAAAATTCAATTGATAATGGAGGGATATTTATTTCATATATTGGACATAGTGGAACTCAAACTTGGGATAATTCAATTATTGAACCTAAACAACTTATGAATAAGCAAAATCGTTATCCAATTGTTTCAGATTTTGGCTGTTCAACTGGTAAGTTTGCAGAACCAGATGTTACTTCCTTTTCCGAATTATTTCTCCTTAACCAAAATGGGCAAGCACTAGCATATATTGGTAATTCATCTCTTGGGTTTCTACAAACTTCACTTCTAATGCCAAAATTATTCTATAAAAAACTATTAAGAGAAAATATCCATAATGTAAGTGAGGCTCATAAACAAGCTAAAATTGATATGTTAAAAGCTAATGGTACTTCTACAATTTATCAATTATCAGCTTTAACAAATCTATACTTTGGTGATCCGGTACTAACTTTACCCATTCCAATAAAAACTAATTTTGTTATTGATGACAAATTATTTTCATTAAACTCTAACTTAATTACAGATTTAAATGATACTATAGAAATAAAAATAAAGTTTAATAATTATGGTGCTTTTATAAATGATTCTTTAGATATTTTAGTACTGCATCAGTTTAATTCTATTTATGATACAATTTCTTTAAGAAGAAAAATACCAAATCTATCTGATTCAATTTCTGTAAAAATTAATACTAGTAATAAAAGTGGGGAACATAAAATAAATGTAGTTCTTGATCCATTTGATAAATTAGATGAAATTTATGAAAATGATAACTTAGCTCAATTTTCCTTTTATGTTTACAGTTCATCAATTCGTCCACTTATTAGTTCACAAATACTAAATGGGATTAATGAAAGAATTAAGTTTATCAATCCCTCTTCAAAACCAGAAAATGAGGTTATTATTTTTGAAATTGCTACTAATGAAAAATTTATTGATAAAACATCTTATGAAATTAAATTTGATTCCATTTCCTCAAATTTTATATTTAATAATTTGGAACAAGACATAAGATACTGGGGAAGAACAAAAATCAAAGGAGATAATAACTACTCTGCTATTTTTTCTTTTCTTATAAATGGAGAAGATTACTATTTAGCAGATAGTTTAAGTTTTAATAAAGTTGATCTTAGTAATATTTATTGTAAAAACAATAGTATAAATATAGATACAACAAAAATTAAATTTGAAGTTCTTTCGGCAGGGTATTCTGATGGGAATACAGTTTTAATATTAAAAAATTCTGTTGATTTCGTTAAAAATGTAACTATTCGTGGACATTATATTGCTGTTTTTAAGGATTCTACTTATGAGAATGTTCAATCACTTCATTTTGATTTTCAAGATGATGCCACTATAATTCAGAAGTATATATCATTTCTAGATACAATTTCTTCTAATAATATTTTATGTTTTGCAATAAAAGATGATGGAGCCACAAATCTTACACAAGAGCTACGTAATAAAATAAAAGAATTTGGTAGCGTCTTAATTGATTCAGTAAAATTTAGAAACTCCTGGGCATTTATTGGTAAGAGAGGAGCAAGACCAGGGTCAATGCCGGAATCATTTTCACGTGAAGGTGAAGGTTCAGTAACTATTGATACAACCATATCATTTCTTGCAAAAGAAGGAAGTATGTTAACTAGTGAAATTGGAGATGTTGGCAAGTGGCAGAAACTAGTTGTAAATCAAGAATTACCTGATGATTCTAAAATTACTTACACACCAATAGGAATTACTAAAAACGGAATCGTTGATACTCTAGCTCAACTTATCGTAGAAAATTCTGAAGCTACACTTAGTAATATTGATGCAAATAAATATCCAAAACTAAAGATTCTTGCTAAATTTTATACTAGTACGGGGCATCAATCCCCAATATTAAATTCACTTGGTGTTGATTATGATATACCTTCAGAACTTGCTACAAATTATCAAGTAGTTTCAGTTGAGCAAGATTCAGTTCAACAAGGTGAAAATGCTAAGCTATCGTTTTTTGTATATAATGTTGGTGAAACAAAAGCTGATAGTTTCAAAGTTCTTGTTGAAGTAATTAAACCAGATAACTCAAAAGAAAAAGTATTTGAACAACTTATTGATTCGCTAGGAGCAGAGAAAAGAAAATTATTTAATGTTTCTTATAACACTATAAATTCTAATGGAGCAAGGACTTTCTCAATATCAATTGACTCAGACAACAAAGTAAAAGAATTATATGAAGATAACAATTATTATTCAATTCCATTTTATGTAAAAGGGGATACAACAAAACCTACTATGCTTCTTTCAATAGATGGGAATGATATATTTGAGGGGGAATATGTATCATCAAAACCAAAAATTAGAATTGAACTGAGTGAACCTTCAACTATTCCCATAACTGATACTAATGCTATTAGTATTTACTTAAATAATAGAAGGATTTCTTATAGAGGGCATGAAGATATTATGAAAATAAATTATTCCCAATCTAACCCAAAAGTTATTGTAAACTATTCTCCAACACTTATAGATGGAGATTATGAACTTAAGGCTTACGGACAAGATGCTTCCGGCAATGTTACAGATTCTTCTAGTATAAGAAAATCATTTATTGTATCCGGTAAAGCTAAAATAATGGATATTTATAATTATCCTAATCCAATGACAAATGACACTTATTTTACATTTAAGTTAACTAAGATGCCAGATGAAATTACAATTAGAATTTTTACAATTGCCGGAAGAATGATTAAGGAAATTGTTTTAGATGGGAGTCAGCTAAACTATGACTTGAATAAAATATTTTGGGATGGTTTAGATTCTGATGGTGATGAAATAGGGAATGGTATTTATCTTTATAAAGTAATTATGGATGTGAATGGTAACAAGCAAGTACAAACAAAAAAGCTTGCAGTTGTAAAATAAGAACTGGATACTTATACTTTTATAACAAAACTCAATAACCTTTTTAAAAATTGGCAAAATACTTCATTCTTGTCTTTATTAGTAATCTAAGAGACTTTTTATTAATAAAGCTATCCAATAATATATTTATTGGAGTACAGATATCTACGAGATAAAAAATCACACTTAAATTTCTAATTTTACTTTATAGAAAATCTTATATTTGATCTCCTTATAAATTTCTGCATTGCAATTTATAAATGATTCTATTACTTTAGAGTTAGGTAAGCCAACATTATCTAAAATATTTAGACTAAAAAGGAAGAAAATGAAAATAGTAAAAATGTTTTTAATATTAGCCACATTATCTTATTCAAGTATATTCGGTCAATTTTCACAATTTAAACAGCTATTTCCTCTTAATCCTCAAGAAGGATATTTTGGTGGAGGAGCAGGAATGACTTGGATTGATAATAAACCACACGTAACAGTACATCTTTTTCCAGAGTTTTCATTTGCTAATTTTGGTATTGGTTTTGATCTAAATTTAGAGTTTGACGAACAAGGACAAATTAGGACTGAGAATTTTAATGAGTTCTCTGATTATCTAAGTGTAATCAGATATGCACGCTATGGTAGAAGGTATGATCCCCTATACATAAGGCTAGGAGCATTAGACTTTGCATCGCTTGGACATGGGAGCATAATGCATAGATATAATAATAGTCTAAGTTATGATACAAGGAAAATTGGACTTGAGTTTAATGCCGATTTTTACTCATTTGGAGTAGAAGGTGTATATGGATCATTTGGAGAAAATAGTATTGTTGGAGCAAGAGCTTATATCAGACCATTATCATTAACAGAATTATCTAATATTCCAATTATAGGAAGTCTTGAATTTGGAGCAACATATACAATTGATCAAAATAAAAATGCTGGTGTACGTGCAGGGAAAATAATTGATAGTATATTTACTGCAACAGAAGATAGTGGACCAGTCAAAATATTTGGTTTTGATGTTTCACTTCCCCTAATAAAAGGAAGTTTTGGTATTGTTAATTTATATTATGATTATGCAGAAATTGTTCATTATGGAATTGGAAGGTCTGCCGGAATTGAATTTGATCTTAACGGTTTAGGATTAGTAGATATTAAAACAAAACTTGAAAGACGATGGAATGGAGCAGGATATTTACCAAATTATTTCAATTCATTTTACGAAGTTGAAAGATTTAAGTTTGATAAGAATATTAACCAAGTTACAAGCAAAATCCAAGCTCTTGAATCAAATATTTCAATTGGTAATGGTTATTATGGAGAGCTATGGATTAAATTATTAGGAAGTTTTGATATTATTGGAAGCTATCAGCGATTAGATGATAACCCTGAAAGTGGAATAATGCAAATACGAACAGATATTTCTCCTGAGGGGTCTCAAATGGTAGCAAGAGCCGGATATGATAAAATTGATATAAAAGATGAAAAAGATTTATTTACACTTGATGATCGTTCATATTTGTATGCAGAAATAGGTTACAAGCCTATTCAATATATTCTGATGTCGATTATATATCAATGGACTTTTTCACCTGTTAGGGATATAAATGATAATATTATAAGTTTTAATCCACAGAAAAAAATTGAACCTAGAATATCATTTGTTTATCCTTTTGATCTATAGCGAAAGGTTTATGAGATTTCTTATATTAAATATAAGAAATCTCACTTTACTGTATCTAGGTAATTTATTATAGAACCATATCTTACACCTTTTGTACTCACAATTATTCTAGGAGTTTTTAAAGTACGTACAAGAAAATCTAAGATCAATGTACCTGCAAAAATAACATCTTCTCTTCCTTTTACAATATTTCTAAAAAGATCTTTAATTTGTCCATAATCTAAACTACTAAAAACATTTGAAAGTGTTTTGATAACATCAGCTTCCAAAATGGAACCTTCAATTTTAGCCTCATTATACTCTTTTAAGTTTTGATAAATTCCAGAAAGAGTAGTGGGAGTTCCTGCAACTGCTATAGTAGTAATTTCTTTTGGAATATTATTTTCAAGTAGAGCAAATGTTTTTAAAAAGAAATCTTCAATATCTCTAAATGTTGAAATTGAATATGGCATATCTTTTAGGAATTTTTCATTTAAGCTTAGAACACCTATTTGAAAACTATGTTTGAAAAAGGTTTTATTTCTAGTTCCATAAATAATTTCCGTGCTCCCTCCACCAATATCAATTACAGTTTTAGGTTCATCTGTCTCTAAGGATGAAGATGCTCCGAGGAAAGAGAGTTGAGCTTCATCTTCTCCTGAAAGGATTTTAATATCAAAACTAAATTTATCTTTAACTAACTCAATTATTTCATCGGAGTTAGAAGCAATTCGCATAGCATTTGTAGCGGTAACAAATATTTTTTTACAATTATGTTCTTTTATTAGAATGCTATATTCTTCTAATATTTTTATTAAGTGGTCTATTCTATCCTTTGCAATTGGTTGGTTGTGTAGCAATCCATAACCAAGTCTTGGTATATATTGTAAATTAAGAATTGGAATTACTTGCAGAGTTTTAATTTCTGCAATAAGAAGTAAAACTGTATTGGAGCCAATGTCTATTGATGCAACTTTCATTATTACCTTATAATTGTGTTTATTAAAACTCTCTTGCATAGTAAAAATAATAAAGTTTTTTGTTATTTTTAGTAAAGAAAAACAATACATTTGTTAAAATGAAAATAAAAGAAAAAGAGTTTGAAACGATATTAGAAGACTTAAAATCTCTAGCTTCTGAAATGGGAGCTAAAGTTAGATTTGAACGTGGTGATTTTAAAGGTGGTTATTGTTTAGTTAAAGATAGTAGAATAATTGTACTTAACAAATTATCAACCACACAAAGAAAAGTTATAACTCTTTCTGCAGCACTTAATGAACTCGGTATTGATGATGTATATATGTCTCCTCGTTTAAGGGAAGTAATTAAAGAAATGGATGAAAGTAAATGAAAATATTAGTTATAAATGGACCTAATTTAAATAAGCTCGGTATCAGGGATAAAGGACAATATGGAAGTTTAACTCTAAACGATATTGAGAATAAAATGAAAGTGGAATATAGTAATGATCATTTTACATTTCTCCAGTCTAACCTAGAAGGAGATATTGTTAATTTTATACAAAATTCTTCAGAGTATGATGGAATTATTATAAATCCTGGTGGTTATACACATACATCAGTTGCAATAAAAGATGCTTTAGAACTAGTACACATTCCCAAAATTGAAGTACATCTTTCAAATATTACAGCAAGAGAAGAATTTAGACAAAAACAAATAACAACTATTAGTTGTAATGGATATATCTCAGGTTTTAAGGAGCATGGTTATTTGGGAGCCGTATATCTACTGAAAAAACTTTAATAATAACTCTAATCTCTATTAGTTAATGATATTTTGAATTCTTTCCTAATGCATTATAATATTGTTCTAAAACACAATTAAAAATAGAATATACTTTATTTTTTAATAGTAAGTGTTTATACAGAATAAAATAAATAAGTACAACTTCTAGCAGCAAAGCAATTGCTTGATTATTTGTTGCTTCTAAGATATTATAAATCAATAGGTTTTCAAATAATTGTTTTTAATAAAACGTAGAACTTGCTATTTCATAAAGGTTTATATATTTTAGCTAAACCAATAAAAAAGGAATATTATGAAAGAATTTGGCGTTAAAAAATTATACTACTCTATCTCTGAAGTTAGTAAACTATCTGAATTAGAACAATACATACTTAGATATTGGGAAACTGAATTTGAACAACTAAAACCTTCAAAAAACAGAGCTGGTAATCGAATCTATACAAACAAAGATATAAAAATGATAGAATTGATTAAAAAACTACTCCGAGAAAAAAAATATACAATTGAGGGAGCAAAAAAGATATTAAGTAATCCTACCGAGCTTAAAAGTATTCTTTCTTCAAATATTAGTAATGAATTAAATCCAAGTTCCATAAATAATAATTCTAAAGATATTAAATCGGACCTTATAGAATTAAGAAAGTTTTTAGTAGATTTACGTTCTAAGATTTAATCCTCGGAACGTGGCGCAGTCCGGTAGCGTACTTGACTGGGGGTCAAGTGGTCGCGGGTTCAAATCCCGCCGTTCCGAC
>JAUTBQ010157894.1:0-13080 GCA_032361185.1 Lepetodrilus ovalis | reverse complement strand
CACCCACATGCACGCACACCCATGCATTCACATGCACACACACACACACACACACACACACACACACACACACACACACACACACATACACACACACACACACTTCCACATTGATTACCTATTAGTTTATTATCTATTATATAAATTTATTTGTTATTTATTAAACATAGCTTCCACTCTCAAATTTCTGACGTTAATGATTACAGAAGAAGTCTTTCAAGAGTAAAAAAATTAGGTCTTCTTGGCATAGTAATACTTGTGGTAGTAGTTAATGAATAGCTACAGAAACTATATCTGATATGTGTTTTACACACATACTCCCCGGGATATGGGGCATGTTATTCGATGTCTCCATTGTGTCACAAGAACTAGCTGGGCCAGGAGATTCCTATTTCACCACAGTCATGCAGGGGATACTCACACTCAGCCTCAGGCCACCATGTGGAGGTATTGTGCTGGGCAGAAGTCGGTTCAGAGCATCGAATTCATCGTAATTATGTCCACAGTGATCGGGTCATTAGGTGTATGATGACCTGGGAACATGAGACTGTCATCACCCCATTGTCATCCACGCTGTCATCTACATTGTCATCACCCCATTGTCATCCAAGCTGTCATCTACATTGTCATCACCCCATTGTCATCCAAGCTGTCATCTACATTGTCATCACCCCATTGTCATCCACACTGTCATCTACATTGTCACCACCCCATTGTCATCCACGCTGTCATCTACATTGTCATCACCCCATTGTCATCCACGCTGTCATCTACATTGTCATCAACATTGTCATCGACTGTCCACCAAATCTGTCAGACTGGACTATTAACCTTACCACAGCTTGGTCAATCTTTGATGCCATTGTATTTAGGCTTTTATGGTTGTAACCAGCAAGTGGAGGGCTAAACCTGTGGTGAATGCTCCTTTGTGGTGAATGCTCCTTTGTGGTTACTGGTTGAAAGCTCATCGCATATGGGTGAAAGATAACTCACTCACTCACTCATTCAGTGTTTAGATGCGATTATGATAGGATTTGTTGTCTGTACTGTACAGCTATTGTCCTTAGTTTGTCAGTACCAGCATATGCTCACAAGTTTACTGCAGAAGGTTTCCTCCTGTCATAAACTGATAGATGATATGAGTGAAATATCTTGAAAGCAGCTCTAAGCATACAAAACACAAATTCAAATGTACCAAAAAACATACACACCATCAAATGTACAAGCATAAACAATAGTATCAATATATGTCTTGAAGTACTCAAACATACAAACCATCAAGTACACAGACATTCACATGATCTTGTACAGAAACATACAACATATGCCAACATTAAATAAACATTCACACCATCAAGTATACAAACTATACATGCCATCAGGTACACAACACTTACACAAGTAATCAAGTACACTGACATTCACACGACATCAAGTACACAAACATTCACACAACCTTGTACGCAAAAATACAACATATACATCATTAAATCACTCATACTATCAAACAAATGATATATGCCATCAGGTACACACACACACTTGCGCGCACACACACACACAAAAAAAACCCAACACACACACAAAACACACACGCGCATGCATACACACACACACACACACACACACACACACACAAACAAACAAACAAACAAACAAACACACACATACACACACATATACACACTTGTACGCACATACACACACACACACAAACAAACAAACACACACACATAACACATACATTCACACATACACTACTAACAAACACGCGCATACACACGCACACACATACACAGGATCAAGCATACAATCACACATGACACCAAGTACACAAACACATGACACCAAGTACACAAACACATGACAGCAAGTGACACCAAGTATGTCCTACTTGGACCCTCGGTGCACCAGAGAACATGTTTACGTGTCTCCGTACATCAGGCTATCTGGTAGGAGCTATCTATCTGGTAGGCGATCAATACGTATTCATTAGATCTCCCTTTAAAGGCAGCAATGTCCTCGTCACCTCGGGTTGACCCCTGTCTTACCCTGCAGTGGTTTTACAGCCGTAAAATAAAATTAAAAAATAGTACAAGGGGCCCTGGGGACACGAAGCAACAGTTCAGCATAGGTCGCGAGTGTTGCGTGTATCCTGAGAGCCAATGTTACATGGATGGCCCCGCTGGATGGATGTGAGCTGGTAACACTGTTGAGTGACACCAGCAGGGGTCCAATGGTTGTGACCTCAAACTGGCCACTGCTATGATACTGATGATCATGTAGGCTGTCATAGAAAGGGTGTCCCTTGTCATTGAGTAGGTGTCTGCTGTCATAGCGATAGTATAGCCCAGGGATAATAAATAGTGATATTTGTTGTTGAGGAAACTCTACGTTTTAGTAAAATTTCCTCAAGAGGAGTGACTTGTTGTGGCATGTTTCTGCTTCCTTTTTGTTTTGTTTTTAGAACTGTGTGTTGGATTGAATAGAGAAGTTGAGGAGTTGTGTTTACGTTGGCAATTAGGATCCATATTTCAGCACCTATGAGAATGTGTCGATAGCATGTCCATTCAATGTGGCTGTTTTTCTGGCTAGTCCTGGCCTTGGTAATTACAGTATCGTGACAACTTCTCGCTCGTTACTCATTTCGCCTGATTAATTAGGATAGACCAGAAGATAAGATGAGCGTGGATGCTAATGATAGTTGGCTGCTTCCTCCCTGCTATAATTACATCGATATATGGCATACACCATTTCCTAATATCTTCTACTAGCTGGTATGAGCAAGCGGGGAATTTCATTCCGTTTTCCAAGATTATTTTGGTGACACCGCAGTGGTGTGTTTCTATTTGTTTTTATTGGAGGAAGACCAATATCAACCGTGAACAAACCACAAGACACTTCGCCCAAACATGGCTTCCACTGAACGCTGCTTACCTCTTATACTCTCGTGTGACAATAGTATCCATAGGGTTAAATACTGATCACTACGGGAGCTTCGTGAAGAGGGTACCCATGACACTTAGATGTATTTGAATAGCCTCGGGTATCTCAGTTGTATGTTTTATCCCAAACCTGTTATCTGACCATATATAGCGCATCTAAAGTTAATAATATCTAATTTCTTTTCATAAGTATTTTATGTCAATGCCATTAATAATAATAGCCACTTGACCTTGAAATCAAGTCTGTGTTTCACAAAACGGTCATATTGTGATCCTGGCCTAAATCAGTCTTGTGTGGCATGCTTTTACTACAGCAGAAAATGAGGTATACCTATACTTTACATATACCAGGGTATCATTTCTTGAAGCTCTCATGCCTACTATGAGACCATAGCACTCTCGTAAGTGTCGAATCACCATGTATTAGAGATCTCAACGACAAGTTACTTATGGTCTGGTAGTACGACAGGTAAGAGAGCTTCGAGAAATGGCACCCTGGACCATGTATGACACCTTTTTGTGAAACGGGCCGAATCATGCAGCAGTTTCTTGTTCGGTTGTACTTGACATTAACTGTCACTTGAACATTAGTATGGAATTGAATTTAACATGTATTTAACATAGGGTCACTGATGTTCTAAGATCTTGACCTTCACATAACACAATAACGTGCTCTTCTAATGCAATAACCCTCCCCAAGTGAGACTGGTAGATATTGCGAAAGTTTGATTGAACTTTATCTATGAATACCATCTCCAGCTCATGCATTAACTTTGTATTTTCGGTGTAGTTTCGGCGATCAATACCCTGAGACCATTACTCGTATCATGTATCATATCATTACTTGTATCATTACTTGTATCATTACTTGTATCATTACTTGTGTCATTGCTCATATCATTACTTGTATCATTACTCATATGATTACTTGTATCATTACTTGTATCATTGTTCGTGTCACTGCTCGTATCATTATTCGTATCATTAGTGATGACAACAGCTCAAGCCATCTGACAACATGGCAGTGTACAAGGTCTAAAGCATGTACTCCTTGCCTCCTTTCTATTTCGATACTTACATACAATACAAATTGGATTAATTGTAATCTATTAATAGTCATATATTCTGAACCCTTTAACCAGGATTAAGATGTTAAAATCTGAGCAGGGCTCCGGACTAAGGTATGCCAGACGTACAGGAGCAAGTTAAATTGCTCTGCGGGCAACCTATTTTTTAACATATAAATGCTTTGGTGCCTTTACAACTTGCCCTGACTAGCCCTGTGGGCAAGTAACTCAAAATGTTAGTCTGGAGCCCTGCTGAGTATGGTTGATTTGCAGATATGACAGCAATATATGCCCTACAGTACTTGTAAGTTATAAATACAATTGGGATAATCTTTAGACAAGCGACTTGTTATGTTGTTTTTATGCATACACATTCGAGAGAAGTACTTGTCTGTGAAGCATGTAGTTGAGATCGTGACAATATCAAACTATTCTCATCCTTCGTAATTGACATGTTGTTCGATGTCGCGTGATTATCATATAGCATCGGCGACGAAATAATCAATATTTTCCCTTCCCACCCACCGTCCTGATCGCGTGTGCGCGCGCGCTTCCGTGTGTGTCCGCACATCTACGCGCTGCGGCGGCCGTCGGCGATGGCGTGTCATCACATGCTACGACGGCATGCAGAGTGAAGCTCCCCGTTACTTAGTGGGAGAGTAGGTCAGGTCGGCTAATATCTAGGTCAACCTCATGCCATCCACTCTTTGATTTGACGAGACTGAACTGCGGGACAAGTTGATTCCATTACGGTTAAGATGGTATCGTGCTGATGGCTTGTCAGTCGACTCGATCAGTGATGAAGTTTATATGCGCTCATTCTTTCTATACTTTGGTCGGGAGTCTGGTTCAGATTTTGCCAGTCGATATTCCATGGTAATGGCCGATAACTTTACTGCAGTTCATTGTTGATGTTTCACGATTTTGAGCCCGTTTTCACGATTGTGTGTTTTACTTTCATAATAGTTTATGCTAGTGAGGTCAATACTTGTTAAATCTGAAACCGATTTGTTATGGATATTATTAATTTAAGATAGATGAACATGGCATTAACAAAAACAATATGAAGAATAACAAACTGAGGGGGAAAAAAATACTATATAAGCATTTGGATAAAATTAATAATCAGAATATGTTACTATTGGTAAAGTATGGATCATCCACTTTGTATTGTACCAAAGTATCGAAATAGAAAGTCGGAAGTGCATTAAACTGCTCTCATTAACAAAACGTAGCTATTTGAAATGGGGACACACCAGCTGTACATTATACCTAGATGTGTCGTCCTCAGATCCCTGGACCTACTGCATTATGTGACCAACTTGATATCTAAATCTCTCTATGTAACTGCTATGTCACATGGAAGTCCAATCCTGCCCACAGGTGAACTTTACGTAGCTGGTTGTTACTGTAACGCCAGCAATGCAATAGCCACTCACGTCCAGATACCCCGGACTTGGGTCCTGACCCCACGGCCTTGACACTGTAACGATCGTGCGCACTAATAATCCTACTGACGTCATCTTGAATTTTAATAATTGTTAATCTGTTATCATTTTTTTTTTACAATTTGAATTTGAATAATTTTAAAGAAATAGCTCTTCTTGAATTGCCAACATTTGAGAGGTTCTTAAGTGGTAATTAATTACGTTGGTGTATTCACTGATAAGCTGTAGTGGTGTGGATAAATGCCAGAAACTTCATGTTAGTGCCTAGGGATGTTGATCTGAATTGAGATATTATTGCTTGTAAATTGATAAATGACACCCCCCCCCCCCTTCCTCACGCAAACACACACACACAGACACACACACACACACACACACACACACACACACACACACACACACGCAGACACACAGACAGACACAGACACACCATTTGCAAGTTACGTAATCAGTTTTGGATTGTAAGGTCTTATTCCATCTTCAATGGGGTCTGACAATGGTCAATTCGGATTTAGTTGAAATCAATGGGGATGTAAATTAGCATGTAGTTAACGCAACGATAGGTATAATCAGTGTGCTGTTGGGTAACAGGTCACCACTGTACTTGCAGTCGTCTGTGATGTAACCCCTGTAATTATCAGAGTCGATTCCGTATCGATATTATCACAGCATTGATCTCACAGGCCTATTGACGTCTGTCAAACCTCAGATGTAACAAGTGTCTTGGGTAATAATTTAGCCTTGAGTTTATCAATGTCAATGGTTACTTGAAAATATCTTCCGATTATCTTTTAATTACATCGCGATGCTTTGTAGAGTTTGATGTCGTTTTAATGAAGATGGAATTGTGTGTTCTGCAAGATTGTATATTATGTCCATATTTGTTTTCAGGAGGTTGAAACAGATCAGTTCTACAACTTCTTCCTCCCAGAGTTGAAGAAGGTTGGATATGACGGCATCTTCTCTCCAAAGTCGCGAGCGCGGACCATGACCGAACAGGAACGAAAACATGTGGATGGCTGTGCTATTTTCTTCAGAACTGCAAAGTGAGTGTCAAATTTCATAAGATCTGTATTATTTCAGTTTCTTTTTCTTTTTCATTCAGATTTACCATGTAGCTCGAGTATGGGTGAAATATTTCTGCTGATGTAAAACACTCATTCATTCATTTTCTATCTTTCAAAGTTGGGCATTTACAAATAATTCTAGTGGTAAAATGTATTTCTTCAACTTTGATCAAACTTTGCAAGGATCATGCATGTATAGTATTTTGGCCTTGCAATACTTTGAACTTCGAACCATCTTCACATCCTGTAAACCCATAATTGATTAATCATTATCACTGCACTGTATGGCTTCCTCAGTTGCCTCCAGCATTTAGAGGGTTAATTTGTGAGTGTTGTGACAGGATAAGCTGTAACTGTACTGCTGTTGTTTTGCTAGAAGAACAGCATTATCGTAATTTCTTGATCGCAAAATTTTACAACAAATTTAATTCACATTAATTCACAATCTAGGATATTTGCCCTGATTTTATTTTACGGCTGTCATCATTGCCACAGTTCATTCAGGATTGATTTTCCTATTTTATTTTACTTTGAATTTTGCTCATCACAAACTTACAGAAGAGATTTGAGTGTCTCGTGACTTTATATAGAATATTAAAAACGTATCTTTGAAATAAATTCAGTTAAAGTAGCTCTGGAATTGTAAAGTAATACATGTAATAGATATCATCGGACATACACTTCCCTACTTGTTTTTATTTTTGATATGGTATCAATTCTTTTAAGTTTATTTTCCTTTGGGTTTTGTTTTCTCTCCCCACCACAATGTTATCACTCACTGTTATAATATAATATAATAGAATCGTCTCCTGTACACTGACTAATCTAAAGTCTGTACATTATTTATATATATATGATACACACAGCAAACTTGATCTGGACCCATTTGTATCACGATGATCGTTACCATTGCAATCCCTTAAGAGGGCAAGCCATTATCCAGATTAGCATAGACGATGCTTCAAATGCCGGGTATCGGTCCTAGCAGTCTCTGGTGGGTGTCTGAAACAACCGTTTGTTTTGTATTATCTTATTAAGTGTAATAGGTCTCGATACGTGCTTAGCAACTTTACGTGATAATGCCTAATATCTGTATGTCTCGCTCACATTACATGTATTGGCATTTTTTTTTTAATTTATTTTTTTTTTTTTTTTTATGTCCATCAATATTGTTATCCACAACTATCCAATTGTTTTCTCAACTTCTTCTTGGCTTCGAAAAGGAATCAACATTTGGTTTCTGAACTTTCTTCTACAGGTTCTCCCTGATGAAGGAACAGCTGATAGAGTTCAACCAACTTGCCATGGCCAATGCCGAAGGTCATGACGACATGTTGAACAGGGTCATGACTAAGGACAACATCGGTTTGGCGGCCGTCTTGGAGACCAAAGACGCTGCATACGATCACAATGGTGAGTTTGATTGGCACTGAAAAGGAACTTTTGCTGCTTAGTAGTTATTTGCTGGTTATTTAAAGAAAAAATAAATGTTTTTGTGTTTTTTTGTGTTGATTGTAAATATCAATGCTTTTACTTGACCTTGTCCTAACGTAACTGGTCTTTTTGGGGTGCATTTGAGATTTGAGGTTTTTGTCTGGTAAGAATGGCCATATCCATTGTTTGACCACTTGATCAACAATCTGCAATATGTGCAAAAGCAACAAATGTCTACAAGATGAAACTTGCGTTTTCAAGCATGGTTTTGTTGACAATGATGGATCAACTAGCTATACATACGAGGTCAGGACTGGGCCATATATGCTGTTAGCGGTTCGCCAGTAAGCGGAAGGTCATGTGCTTTTTAACCTCCCAGCTCGATTAGTATCCAGAAGACCCTGCATCGCAGGAAGAGTGTTAATTATAAGCATGTTTATTGTTCAGAATTTCTGCAAAACCGGCATGGCAATTTTCAGTAGAAATATGGAAATCCACTGATTTTTATTTATTTTTGTCCAGGAGACTTTCTATTTGCAATGGACATGGCTTGAGGTCTAGGTCCTGGGCTTGTTTTCACAGTTGTCTGTTGCATAGCCATCGATTAAATGTTTACAATCTCCCAAGATAATGATCTAATGAATTTTTACCTGAAAATATTCGCATTTCATTTGTCTAAATGTGTATATATTCAACCAGATTAATTTTCCTGACATTGAAATACTTATCAATATATTCATATTATTTTCACATTAATTTAATTTAATTATCCGTAAGTAACACCTTTTCATAATAAGTTAACTTCTCAAGTGAAATGGAACGATATATTTGGTTCAAATGTAAATAGGAAATAGAAGTTCATCTGGATTGAGTAGAGAGTCCAGTTTCCATTTTCGCCAGACAGTTCCGATTGTTACCATTGCTAATATTACCGGTATTGTCTCTCATTGAAGGTGAACCTGTTGTCAATGTGAGTGAACTATTTTACTACTGAAATTGAGCTGTTAATATATTCTTACACAATCTCGGCTTAATGGTCTACCTAGAGTACAATGTGGTGTACAGTGTGAGTTGTATCACGTATCGTCGCGTATCATCCTGGGGGAGAATCCCCAATGCAGAATCTCGCTCACACTAAATTGGCTCGCAGCCAATTAAATTGCAGGAACACTCTGGGGTCAATAACCTTGTATATTCGTCACTCTTTGCTGCACATTCTGGTCGTGACCTCTATTGCGAGATTTAAAGAGATAAGTGTATGGTTATATTTTATTGGTCAATTGCGTAGTCATTATTTCCAGTCGTCTGCACGTTGCGGGCAATGTCACAGTTCCTGTTGTAAAAAAAAAATTAAAAAATGTAGATAATCTGATAGTATTATATATATTTTTGTCATCTATGCATGACCTAAAGATAAATGCTGTTAACTTAATGCACTCCATTGTGCCCAGTTCAGAATACATGAATTATTTATCATTCCGTGTTCCACAAACATTTTACGCTGCATGCTTTCGCAAGAATGTGTAGTAATACTGAACTGTTGGATGTAGGCGTTGCTCTTGAATTCATGTCGCCGTGCATTGTAGAAGGAGGTATGAATGAATCTTGAGTACAGTAATGATAACAATAACAGATGGTGTTACGTGCTTACGGCCAATGATTAAGAGAACCTTGCATATGAACCCTACAGGTGTCCATATCCCGTTGCTTTAATGCCTCACTCATCACATTTATTTCTTATCTTAAAGGGTTAGAAATGTGTTCTTACAATGTTGGTGATTTCAGCCCATCATGCTTGGGAATAAGCAAAATCTTTAAAATGTTTGCATAGTAAATTCCTGGAATTTTATTGATGTAGATACAGTATCTACTTGAAGTTGTACTAAAGTGTGCATGCGGAGTTAATGGGAACATTTATTGCAACTATCATGTCCATTCCACTTGCAACTTTATTAACAGTGAAAAATAAAGTGTTCTTCTTACATTGATGGCAAGAGTAAGAGTATGGTACTGTTAACTGTATATGAATACGTATCTTACATAATTCTAGCGTCTATGAATATGTATCTTGCAGGCTACTAATGTCTATGAATATTTATGAACTATCTCCTATTGCTGATAGTATTCACCCAAGCTAATGTCTTATCTAGGCGAGTATTCACAGACATGAACAATATTCATGGAATTTTCAACAAGAAACCCAAAACACTATTTTTGACTGAGAATATATGTATGTATATATAGAGAGAATCTCCACCGAGTGTCTTTTGATACCAATGTTATACTGCGAGTTGATAAAAGTATCCAAAATCCGAGGTGGAGATTCTATTTATCACCCAATAATGTAACTAAAGCAATATGCTCAAATGTAAGGTATAAATAGTGTACCTCACTTGCTTATTTACTGAACAGAAGTCTTCACATGCACCTGCAATGGTGACAATTGATGGGTGAAATTGACAAGCCCATGCAAATCATGCACGGGAACGGCTGTCGATTGGATAGCAACAGAATTACTGACCAAGTGACTAATCAGTGACATGTATGATGTTTGGCTACTTAACTGGAGAATAACTATGCAAATTAGTATTTCTTGACCAATCAATGAAGTTAAAAAAATTATCTTCTGGAGAATAACATTGTTCTCCACCTGATGTTATCTCCTGTGGGGGCTAGTATTGGGTGATAAAATATTATATTCTATTTTTCTTTCTGACAGAAAAGAATATGCAAATGGTGATAAAGATATACATTCATTTAATTCATTCATTCCCCAGATACTCAGCCAAATTTATACCATTATAACTATGTATCTGGAAGTTCAACGATAAGTTATAATTTAGCATATCTGTCCAAAAAAAAATGTTCATTATAATCTCAGTTTTAAAAAATCCAGTAGCGCGTGGTACTGCCATGTGCCCGGATGACAAAATCTAGCCTTATTGCCATTACCAATTTGTGTCTTATACGATCAAGAGGTAACTGTTGCTACCCTACGCAATGCATGGCATCTTTAGACGTCGACTTCACATAATCTGACATCCTTCTTAGCTGCACTGCATCAGTTATGGAAACAGTTAGTTCTTGGTCGTAGTCCTGCACAGAGATTATTACATGAATAGCCTATCCTTTATTTAGATATGTATCGAGATCCTGAAGTTTAGGACAAACAATGTATATTATGCGAGGCGACTAATGTGAATGCTAACCTTCTAGCTCCTGAAGCGGCAACATGTTGTATACTCTCCATGGAGTTGAAAATGGAAAAGAAGGGCACTTTTACCGCGGTATTAATTCAGCGTGGATTTGGCGTATTGTACATGTGGATATTGTTGTTGTTGTTGTTGTTGTTATTATTATTATCATTATCATTATCATTATCATCATCATCATTATCATCATTATCATCATCATCATATCCATTTATAAACGTGTGTTCTAGCATTGTACTACCATACGAATATATTTCAGTGACAAATTTTGATGTTACAAAGAGGGCAGAAGATTTAAACACTAACATGGGACAATTTTCAACTGCAAAATACAAGTTGGAAAAGTCGACTGGTAACTTGAAAGGAATTCCTGTGCAATTCAACATGGCCATAACTGAACTGGAGAAAAGAAACACAGAATCTAAACACGAAAAGCTGATCGAAGATGGCCAAGACGTATCCTGCGATAAGAGTGACCTAGAAGGAAAAAATACTAAACATTTACAAACTATATCTAATTTAAATAAAATGCTCGACGACAATCGACAGCAGTTTGTGGAATGTTCGGCAAGATGGAACGAGGGTCTCAAGAGTAAAGGTATCACGAAATCTGTATTCAAGTATCGTCCATACATCTATTAGTATATTTGTATAAATATAAGATGCCACAGGTTGCAGTTACACTTGTCGAATAGTCGAATTGTTTTTATATTCCAAGAAAGAGCATACATGTATTGTTCGAAGTCTTCAACAGCTAATAAGACTGTTATCAAGTATACAGTATTAAAAGGCATACTATCACGGCGGGTTGACCTATATAACGGACAAACGAATTTCTGTCTGAGTCTATTTACGTCTGATTTGTCCACCCGACGTACTTATAACACTTGATAATTATCATAAATTTCATATTTTATATGAATTAGTGCGACGGACTATTATTTTGTCTTGGATGCATCAGTTGCAGTTGATCTGTGAAGGAATTCTAAGAAATCGAGTCCTATCACTTTGAATATCGCTAGTAAAAAAACATTCGATTGACATTATCGTTGTGGTGCAGTTGTATTTTACCTACCATTCAGCGATGGAAAGAGTTTTGGAAGTACAAACATGACTTTAGGTATGTCAAGTGAATGTACTTTGCAGAACTAATAAAAAGAACCCCCCCCCATACATATCTGTGATATTATGCCTTTAATAGTCAAATTATAGTTTTTTTCTCTCTATGCATTACAGAAAGGGCAATCCAAGACAGAAAAGAAATGCAAAAAGCCAATGGTGAATAATATTATTTTATGAATGATAACTCGGCTCGTATATTTTAAAACTAGTTCCAAATTTTGTATTGATATGCATGTATACATGTATTTGCAACGATTTCATTAACTATATTTTTAAGTAAAGTGTGTAACACGTTCAACGTATGTCTAGATATACCGCAGTTAACAATCCACAATATATATCATACCTACGTATTCTCAACTATAACTACAATCTCATTTTGTGTTGTCAAGCTATTCTTCAGTGGAAGCTGGTTGTGAAACATGTTATACAGACAAGGGAGACAAGTCTGTTGACAGGTAAGGATCCGACACAGCTGCCAATGGTTGGTTGTACTTATTTGAGATTATTTCTTGAATACCTTTAGATACACATTTATCCTGCATTTATAGACATGTACATGGGAGACAATCATGCGAGTAACTCACGACGGGCGCACATGGCAAGATATTGATCATAAAATATATCGCGTGTGATGTGTGTAACTACAAGCGTCAATATCGTGAGTATGTGGACGTCTATGAGGATATTAACTAGTAGTTAAATCATGGCTACCTATCGCCAGCCGTGCTTTATATGCCTCAAATTGAGAGCTTGGAGCGATTATAGGCATATAAAGCACGGCT
>JAUTBQ010157883.1:0-13081 GCA_032361185.1 Lepetodrilus ovalis | reverse complement strand
CTGACAAGTCGTGATGTTAGTGAAAGATTCTAGAAAGCGACTATAAACCCCATTACAAGAAAAAAAAAAAAATACAAACCAAAAAAATGTGATATGTCAGTTTCTTTTAGAGCCAGATCTAAGAATCAATTTCTGTCCGTCTGTCTACATACACTTCTGTTTGCCTGAAAATATTTGGGGGTCAAAGGTCCCTCATTCGAAACACGAACGAACATTTTGGCAATGAGTAGGTACGATGCATCTACGGTATCCTATCAAGGACGACAGACACATGTATACATTATGCCGTATGGGATGACGAGTAAACACGTTAATATATATTTCAGTACTAGCAAGTATGGTACTGAAGATGACTCCTTAAAGGCATGCAGTCACAGTTGATTGACCTAGATAATGGTCAAACGATTTCTGTATGAGACTATTGACGTTTGATTTGTCCACACAGAAGTTGTTATTTACTGGTGTACTTATTCCCTAATACTTGATAGTTATAATACATTTCATATTATATATGAATTAGTGCGACGGACTATTACTTATCTTGTGTTTGATGCATTACCTGATATCTGAAGCAAGCAATCGTCCTTCTTTCGTCGTACCAACTTGAGAGTTACCGTATGTCCCCTTCCGTTAATAGTATAAGATATAAGACCTATGATTAGTCATATTGTTATATAAACGGTAACCAGTCCAAAACGGTTTGTTGAAATTGAATGTTGCCTACCATACAGCGTTGCAAGTGAATGTGCTTTGCAGTTGTACCTAGGAACTAGTCCAAAACAAACATAACTACCGTATAGTATTGTGTGACTGTACGCCTTTAATCCCTAACAGCATTGCATAGTTTAGGGCCTTGGCCGCTTGCAACATTAGATAAAAATGTACTGTGTTGTATAGTATGGAGAGGTGTACATACAACTTACAGACACCATACAGAAATGTGAGCGATATGATTTAAAATGCAGTTCGACGTTAACAATTCCATTGCACAAATGATATCCCAGTTGGTATGATAATTATTGAATAGTCAATGATACGGAAAATGTATCACTTTTCAAAACTATGCCAACTTGTACTTTTAAATTGAGTTCAACGAACGCTGCATACTTTGTTATGATTGCAATTTCTGAAATAATATATCTACATTCAAAGGGGAATTCGTATAGATTACAAGTATTACAAGTATTACAAGTATTACAAGTATTGTTTACTTATTATTCTAATTCAGCTGCAATAATTATGTTTCTTTATACTGTAATACAAATGGCACCCTCGTGATGAGTTTATGTTAGGTTTAGGGATTATGGAAATCAATCTTGTTTTTGTTATGATTGCTATCACCTGATGCAGTGCATGCATAATAGATGACCGAACTTGATAGCAAAGTGACGAACATAAATACTCTTTTAGATCGTAAAAAATACTCTTTTGACTACTACTACTACTACTACTACTACTACTACTACTACTACTACTACTACTACTACTACTACTACTACTATTAATAATACTAACAAATAAACAATAACAATAACACATAATAATAACAATAATGATGATGATACTATTTGTAATGATAATAATAGTAATAGAAGAAATAATAATGATAATGATGATGATAATATATCTATATTTATCTGTCTATCTAGCAATGATACTCCACACGGGGCAGTTTTTGTCTTTTGTTTTTAATTATACACGACAGCAGAAAAATTGCATGACATAGGGACATGGACATTTCAGGATTTTTTTAACAGATCATGTGTTAAATGTTTGTTAGACAGCAGATTAATTTGAAGACGCTTCTATTCCAGATCCAGAAATAGACCTGTTCGTCCTACATCGTTAAAAATTGGACTTGGCTCATCTCGTCGGAGTCGAACACAGACCTACCTTGTTACAAAGATCGAAGTCCATCCTAATTATCGACGCCGTCGTATTTGTAAGTTGTGTACATTATGATTACCATCTCTATTGGAGGCTAGATACATTATATTAACAGCAGTAAGACCTACTGTAAAGTCATGTGTCTCTGAATCCGAAATGCACAGTGCAGAAAAGGTGGTTTTCAGTACCATTCACACACATAACTATGCACGGTTAAAGCTACAAACTGGTAAAGTGAGTCCACAATGACCACATCCAAGTATATACTCCACAATTGACCTCTGCATTTTCATCGAAAAGGTGTTGCTTCTTTTCTGTTGGGGTTACTCTGATGATTATACAAGACGATTTATGAACAGAGCTACAATCTATGAAACGAAGACAACGATGTATACATCGATATTTATTGTTTTTATTATTATTATTATTATTATTATTATTATTATTATTATTATTATTATTATTATGTTTATTATTATTATTATTATTATTGCAATTATTGCAATTATAATAATAATAAACGGCAATTTGAGATAAACGAAAACACGTCATTCTTTATTATTATTATTATTATTGCCATAATAATAATAATAATAATAATAATAATAATAATAATAATAGTAATAATAATAATAATAACAATAATAAAGAATGACATGGTATTTTTTCCTAAAATTTGCATTTTCCTTTCTGCTGAACACTAAATTGTGTCCACTCTCATTTATACGATTTTATGGATAAACTTCAAACCATATGCATGACATGAAGAAAGTTGGCCTTTTCTTCCGTTAATTGTTTGGGTTATAATGTTTCTTAAATATATGTGTTTCGTATATCAAACAGCCAATGACATTGCCGTGATAACGCTGAAGAAACAACTGCGATGGACCCGATGTATCCAACCCATGTGCCTCCCAGAGTCGAACGACTCAGTCAGTGCAGGGGAGACGTGTGTCGTAGCGGGATGGGGGCTCACGGCAGGTAAACAGTTCACACCTGGGGCTAATGAGGCACATTTAGGCTTCGTTGAATACGTCAGTACCTGGAATAACGAACCCCGTGGTATTCGAACGACGTGTGAAATCGTGTAGGGCCTCTGACACACTGCACGTTGTTTCTCGGAGCCCCGTTGCGGGGAACGCTCGTAGCACTATGACAGACATAATAGCTCCATAGGAATGATACATCTTGTAGTACTACGATTGTTCTACGTAACGGAACCCTGGCTCTCATTCCAGAGAACAATCACAGCACTACGAGAGTCGCAACGTCCTATTGTTCTGTGAAACCATAAATTAGTCCCTTAAATATATATGGTGGCACAAGGCCAATGTGGGCACGATGAAACGGAGAAACTCAGGCTAGGACCGTAACTTCAGTTTTAGCATTTACGTGTACTTTTACCTAATGTTGTAGCTATAGGTGTACAACATTGGTCGTTTCCGAAGTGCTCTCATTTTCAATGTAGATACTTGGTTCTGGATGTTGTACGCTTGTTTTGTAGAGTCTGGATCTAGGACCCATGAGGTGCTGCAGAACGTCCAGGTGTCGGTGGTAGCAGGGTCCACTTGTAGAAGACGGTTCAGGATCAACACCAGGAAACAGATCTGTGCTGGGAACTTGGCTCGGGGAGGCCAGGATGCTTGTCGGGTGATGACACTACCAGAACATGATACTACCAGAACATGATACTACAAGAACCTGACACATAACATGCCACAGAACATGACACCACCAGAACATGATACTACAATAGCATGACACTATCAGAACATGATACTAAGAGAACATGGCACAGTACGTGGCACTACCAGAACATGACATCACCAGCACATGACACTACAAGAACATGAGCATGGTGCTACCAGAACATGACACTACCATGACATGATACTACAAGAACATGGCACAGACAATGACACAGAACATGATACAGAACATGACACAGAACATGACACAGAACATGACACAGGACATAACACAGAATATAACACAGAACATGACACCACCAGAACATGACACTACAAGAACATGAGCATGGCACTACCAGAAAATGACACTACCATAACACTTTGGGTAATGAAATAATACCGTACTGTTTCTTTACAATCTAGATTTCCATTGCATAATATTAAGTCGGTGGCTCAATACTTGCAGAATCGGTAACCAGTTTACTATAGATGGCTCCATTGGCATATTTGTTCATATAATTTATATTATATTTGTTAATTAATACATCTATGGTGTTGTCCATGCCATCTAATTTGTCTAGTCCACAGAAAATGTTATTAAATAAAATAGTATCTTTTAATACGATAATGACATGCAATCTAATTCATGTAGACTATATCCGTTTGTTTTATCCACCTAAAAGTTGTTATTTACTAATGCACTTATTCCCAAACATTTGGTAGTTATCATACATTTAATATTTTATATGAATTAAGGTTACGGAACATTAATTATCTTTTCTTTGATGCAGAAATTGAACTATATTTATGAAGGAATTCTAAGAAGAAATAGTCGTACCACTTTAAATTACAAGAATACGTAGTCGTACCACTTTGAGTTATGTCCCTTTGCATTAATATAATGAAAATAAATACGACCACATTCAAGTTGACGATCGCTAGTTAATACAATCAGTTTAAACTCTTGTGGTGTTACAGTAAAGTTGTGTCTACCATACAGCGGTGGAAAGGTTTATGGAAGTACACACATGATTTTAAAGTACAAACATGATTTTATTTACGTCAAGTGAATGCACTTTGCATCTGTCTCTCCGCACTAGTCCAAAACAATGAACATTATCTGTGATATTATGCTTTTAATCCTATCATTAATGCAAACTATGTCTATAAAGTGATATAGAGAAACATACTATATTACATACCCTTTCCCCTCCTAATAGTGACTATTAAACGTAAACATGACCACTCAAGGGAAAACCCAAAATCTAATTTTGTTCTAATGTATTTCTATTCCAGGGAGACTCGGGTGGTCCTTTGATGTGTGGGACAGGGGACAGATGGAAGGTTATGGGCGTGGTGTCCTTCGGCCGTGGGTGCGGTCGACGTGGGACCCCCGGAGTTTATTCATTTGTACCGGCATATGTTGATTGGATCAAAAGTGTCATGTGATCAAATATAATGTAGTCTGCATTCGTAGTATCATTATATAGGTATCTTATCCTGTCATCTTGGTCATGTTTGTATTATATGTTTTCATGTATTTTGTACCTCGTGTACCACCATGGGTGGCTTTAGAGGATGAATAAATAAATGAATGAAAACAAATCAGTATTGTGTACATTGGCATTGCTCTTTGCAATATCACTTCAATGGTTTATTGTCACAACACTGTAGTTTTTATCAGTGATTTATTAAAGTTTCGTTCTCATTTTTGTTTGTTTTATTGATTGTATATACTTCCTGTTGGAATATAGTGCTACGATAGACGGAATGGCAGTTTGTAAACAAGACTATATGTGTATATTTCCAAAACAAGAAATCCACGAACTGGATACCTGAAAAGATAAAATGTGAAACTTAACCACAAGGTATGTCTACATATAGTTTAGAACTGTAACATGATCGTGGATTTTATAATTCTTCTCCTGTAAAAGAAAGTATATGCCGAAAAGCTAGACACCAAAACCTCATATAACTGTATTCGTAAACATGAATATTACCGGTAATTACTATTTAGCATCATCACTGAGACAACTAATGCACAATATTATCCGGAGGTTCTTTAAGTTCATTTGGCGGTGACGAAGAACGTGTATGTACCTAGGACGTACGAAGATGTGACGTATATACTTTCACGCTTAGCACTATGCAAGAAACGCAAAAGATTAATGGCGATATTTGCCAAACAATTGAAAGATCGTATGACTCAGCATACGCGTGCGAGCTTAACATTATTGTTAACTTTGAAGTCGACCTAAAACAAATAATTGTCCTAACTCTGGCTGATCCGCGTCGAGCTCGACAGAGATAGTTTGCATAACACACAAACTTAAGATGGCGATCAGAAGTTGGTGCCATAGGTATATGCACCATACACAGTGAAAATGTCATGAAGAAGTTCACGAAATTTAGTTTACATGATAGCAGCTTGCGCAACATTGTACTGAGTAAATACAATGCATGTTTTCAGCATATCGTCCTAAAAAGAAAAACATAGAAAACTAAAGAAGAAAGCGTGAACTATGTAGTTGATAGGTGACCAAAAAAACCCACTCCGAGTCAATATATAAACAATTGGTCCATGTGATTGACTTGAGAACGGTTTGGAATGGATTCGGCTACATATGCATGCTTGGTTTTGCTTGTCTTGAGCGGAGTGCAAGGCAGCTTCTATAGAAAAGGTAAGTAAGATTACCTATACTACATGTAATACTAATAACAGATATTCATATTAATAATGTAGATTTACTGCGCGAATTCCAACCATGCATGCAGAATAGTGATACAAACATGAACAAATCTTATTTCGAAGATGTAATTATTATCTTGTTTATTATTAATTTCTAAATAAATAAAAAATAACAATAAAAACGTATAGTATTGGGATTTGAAAGACCCATTTTCATTGCAATTAATCTAAGATATTTACTAACTATTTTCATTGACCATAGTATACTATTGAATTGTAAACGACCTCGCACGGCGTTTGTGATATTAAAATTTATTACCCACTGCTAGCTTCCAGGGAGATATCGCTTATCGAAGATCATGCGATATCTACTAGGGGATATGGCTTGACCCACATTATTGGTTTCATGGTGATGTCAGTACTGTAGATATCGCTTTTGATTGTTCTACCTATTGTGATCTCATCGCTACCATTGTGACGCCATATCATTGCTATGATGGCACAGTGCAAGTGCACAGCAGCTTCACTGTAACGTCTTTTAGATGATGTGCCGCTTCTCTTCTTAAATGACTTTAAAATAATATTGGGTAACAAATAGAATCTCACCCTCGTGTCTTGGAATATCAAATATATCTACACTCGTTGATGAAAGTTATTACATCCTCGGCAACGCCTCGGATTCAATAACTTTCAATACTCGTGTTGATATATTTGATATTCCAAGACGCTTGGGTTAGATTCTCTGTTTATGTCATTTAAACATGTCTTTACCATAATAAGCTTGCAGTTGTGGACGGCGATTCGGCGGACAATGCAAATGGAACTGCGAACATGGAGAGTTCGTGTTTGGAACGTTCCCTTGCGGGTTCGGAATGTTCGGAATATGTTGCGTTAAGAATTTGCGTGAGTTCCTGTATTCATAAATGTCTTTAATATTCACTTAAAATGCCTCGTGCATCACAACATATATACTAAAATAACATGTCTTATTCACCATGTTAACTGTATATCTCGCTTGTCACCTTAGCGACTCACAGATATAATAAATATACTTGAAAAAAACCCAATTTCGTTACCAAATTAACGAAGATTACAAACAATAATGATTTGGGTATATGGAAATACGTTTCTATGCAAAGCTACAAGGCGAAAATATACGACAAAATACAATACATGAACACAAGTATGTTAATGCATTTTTAAAGGTGCTTGACTTTTTTTTATTTTGGTTCACTGCTATTATCATTATTTTATTTATGTTTGAGGAACGTGTAACAATACACATTTACAGTACACATGCTCATTATCTTGAAACAGACATTTTTCAATGTATGCATCACAGTTGTGTTATCTTTTGCGCTGTACATATTCTTCAAATTTTACAATATACAAGTATTTACGTATGCTTGTATATGCTATTTAATTATATACCTTATATTTTATCAGGAGCTGTATTAATTACTCTTACCCAATCCCATGACCTTTATGGTCAACAAAATAAAATGTTTAAACTAAAACCAAATTAGACATTTCTACGACTGCAGCTCATTGAAACAATGACTTATTTCCACGATTGCAGCATGTGCAGCGTACGGTGGAATATGTCGGAGTACATGCAATGCTGACTTAGAGGTACCTTTCACATACAAGGTTATCTGTCCACGTAGAGATAGCAAGTGCTGTGTTAGACATGCGGCCAGAGACAACAACATTCATGGACTCCCACCTCCTCCTCCACCTCCCCCTCCACCTCCGTCTGGCCCAGGAAGACAAACTATACGTGAGTAAAGAAACCTGCACAATCTCTCGCGATTCATTCTGGTTCCCAGATTACGAAACTTCTTTTCGAGTATGAACTCATGCTGAAACCAAGGTTTTGTTCACAAATCTTTATTAAATTAAATTTGAGCTTGAGCATGAAACCATACACAAACAGTTATTCATCTTAGTTTTCACACTGATTTCCCAACGTTGTGATACAATGATTTCCCGCTTGTTCATTGAGTAATCACTTGGTCTCCACATATCTCCCAACGAATTATTTATTCTTCCACTCCATGATCGAATAGAGTTATCCTCCCCTGGTACTCAGTGATTTCCAAAGGTTCCTATTATATATAATACGGGCATTTTTCCCCACTGGTTTTCAGAATGCGGAACTCGTGTATCTGCGCGTGTGCTTGGAGGTAGTCCTGTAGCAACTTCCTGTCAGTGGCCTTGGATGGTATCCATTAAACTAGGAAGTCCGACTTCGCCTGGTCCACACGTTTGTGCCGGTGTCCTTGTCAGCGACAACAAAGTTCTGACTACTGCGAACTGTGTATCAGGGTGAGTGATGAGCTGGTATTAATATTAATAATAATCAACCGTGATAGTATGCCTTTAAAGTGATGTATTTACAATTTGTATGACTGTTATATTCGTAAAGATTTAACGGTGCAAAACGGTATTGATCTACAGAAAACTGGGTTGATCTATAGAATACGTATTCACACTAAATGCTGCAAGAAATTATTCTGCTGTATAATAGTATTTGCAAATGTAGACTATGGAGACCTGAGTTCCCGTTCTTTTCTTTGTGTTCAGACGTCAAGTGTACGTTACTGTTGGCGAGTCCAATATATTGTCTAGAGATGGCGGAGAGGTAGACATTGCAGTGACGAGAGATGTTCACGAGAACTTCGCGACAGCTGCAGCAGGAGGAAATATTCAAGGTAAGTGTTGTTTGAAATGCCATTTGGCATACCAATGACCACATATAGATCATCTTACTGCGCATGCCCAAGAGCTTCCGGAACTCCAGGCATACCAATGACTACAGAGAGATCATCTTATTGCGCATGCCCAAGATATTCCGGAACTGCAGGACAGCACTTTCAAAAATGGCGATTTGTGTGTTTGTATTTGAGCATGAATCGATCTCACCAACTGTAGTTATTTGAGCTTGGTTTTTGTTCACAGCTAACGACATAGCCATGCTGACCCTCAACAGAACGTCTATGGGAGATGGTTCTTGTGCAGCACCAGTGTGTGTACCAAGGGCAGACAACTCGATATCACCCACAAGTCAATGCTACATTGCAGGTTGGGGAGGCAACCTACGTAAGTACAGACAGTGCTTATTTATGGCAAGTAATCAAATGTTGATTTAATTAGAAGTGATCCAAATTTCTAATTTAATTCATTTTGTTTTATTTCGGAGCCACATAGTTAAACATATATTATAAGAATATACTTTATTTATATAGCGCCGAGTTCCAGCTAGTCTGCTCACAGGTGCTTGACAATAGACCTGTCTAAGGAGCGGTTCCCTGTGAACACGTGGTCACCTAGACATGGTATAGAGAATGTTTTAGATATGAGGAAATTAACTAAGATACACTATTGTAAACAAATGAGTTGTGGGGGCTTTGTGGAAACAGTCAATAGATTTAGCAGATTTAACGGAGTCAGGCAGACAATTCCATAATCTGGCAGCTGCAATTTTGAAGGCACGATCGCCGAAGTTTGAGGTAGTTTTGAAATGGTGAGAATGTCCTCGCTTTTGGATCTGAGATTTCGGTTTGGGTTGTGCACTATCAGAAATGAAGAAAGATATCTGGGAGCTAGGTACATGCAGAGACACCACAAAGAAGAGAATTACAATAGTCCAACCGCGATATCACCAAAGACTGCACCAGCATCTTGGTTATGTCGCTAGATAGAAAACGGCGTAGTTGACTGATCTTTCTGAGGTGAAAATAACCCGTTTTTCACAACGCCAAACACAACGCCAAGATTCTTCACCTGGTCACATATAATTTCTACTGCTGTAAATGTCTGTATTATGTACTTGTTCATCATACTTTCTTTTATCGTTTCGAAAAAGTTCTTTGGATCCAATACCTAAATTTTTCTATCATAGCGACTCTCACATAAGACTAACTTCTGTTGTTATTTGTAAGTGGCCATCGCGAATGCAGAACGTAACCACTTGGCCCGTCCCGTTCTCGAAACACAACGATAATGATTAAGTTTGACCGGTGTTAAGTGGTCATAATGGTATATGTTTAAAAACAATGGACATGTTCATGCTCACATGCGAACGTTAACGTAACTTTAGATAACCTTATAGTTATCGATATGTGCTGTTTCAGAGGCTGACGGACGTATGCACGAGGCTAATGTTAACGTTCTCAGTAATGGCGTTTGCTCTCCACTGTTTCCGCCGGGGCGATATCCGTCAGACAAGATATGTACGTCTCCACTGAGGGATTCAGTCAACGCGTGTCCGGTAAGAGGGCAGGGGCTCGTTCAAGATCCAATACATTTGAATACACACTACAACACGCTACTTGTCTTGGCTGAACGAGTTTGTAGGAAATATGAACACGGAAACCAGTCTGCGCATACGTTCAGTACATTCGCTCCATGGTTTGGGTTTTCATACAAAACAATACGTGGTCCAGACCCGTATTGAAAAGTGTGAATACGTATTGCTACATGTGCTTGCTGAACGACTTCTGTAGCAATACATATGCATATGTATTGATATGTATTCTATCTTGAACGCATCTCAGTTTTATCGAATGTAGAACGTTTCGACTGGACGTTACAACCTACACATTTTGGACCTTTCGGCCGTGGACGCTTCGGCCAAATATATAATAGTTTCAAGGCTTCATACATGCACGCACGCACGCACACACACACACACACATACATATATATATATATATATACGTTGGCGGAATCGTAATATCAAAGTTCTAATT
This sequence comes from Lepetodrilus ovalis, assembly GCA_032361185.1. Taxonomy (NCBI): domain Eukaryota; kingdom Metazoa; phylum Mollusca; class Gastropoda; order Lepetellida; family Lepetodrilidae; genus Lepetodrilus; species Lepetodrilus ovalis. Next base: position 2,060 of record JAUTBQ010157883.1, on the reverse strand, counting down.
AATCTCTATTATACTATTATTAATTTCAAATACTACTACTTTTCTATTATTATTTTCTATAATACGTATAGTCTAAAGGTATGCAACTGATATAGATGTCAATATCCATGTAATAGTTCCACGTTTCAAGCAATGTATGGGTGCTTTCAACACTTTATTTTATTACAGGGTGATAACGGCGGAATGCTGGTTTGTCAGGATACCGGTTTTGTTTGGACTGTGTTCGGTCTCATCAGCGACAACGCATGCATACCTCCACTTCCGGTTATCTATACCAACGTACAAACTCACCTCAGTTGGATACAAGCAAGACTATGAAGTGTGTTTCTCTTAACCTTAATGTTCCACAATTCACCAAACAAATCCAGCATAATTTCTATGTCACGATCATAGCTGACCTGATATTAAATATTGTTGTACAACGCCAACCATGAATGTGTTTAAAATGAAATCAGGGTTTATATACTGTAATCATGCTTTTAATAAAATACCAAGCTCGTCTTAATAAGGAAGCATGCCAATTTATAATGTAACCTTTCAACACATCCATCAATGTTATATTCGTGCTTTTACATTGAGTACATCATCCGAGAGTGCTAATATGTACAACCTATCAACAGATACGAAAACATACTATTTATCGCAGTCATTTCTAGATATTATAATTAAAATGTTAGTTTAAAAGAAAAGCATCATAGCTAACTTATATTGAGCATTCTAATTGACACCGGAAACCAGTGTCAGGCCTTCGTATGAAGATGGATGAGCACGGATGTTCCACGATTGACCAGTTGGTGATGAGGGATGTTGGATTAAATGGCAACTGGGATCATTCGGAAATAACAATAGGAAATGCTGTCACCCATTTGACTTCATACATTTTTTTTATCTGGTTATTTTGTTGTTGCCATACATGTACTTGTACCGGTATATCACTGCATATTACATTATTTATTCTTTGTATTGACACCTCAATAAACTTTATCTTTAATACACACGACTACGTTTACCTTTGAATATTTTATGATGATCTAGAAGACCCTACCATGAAGATCCTGCACAAGGTAGTAACCACATGTTTCAAGTAACAACAATATTAAATCCAAAACATGCTGTTCAGATTCATCGATAAGCCAATAATAAACTAGAGTGTACATTCATTTAAGATACTCTCCAACAAAAGATAGTATAAGTTTATCTTTCGTGAACTCCGCTATTTACAACTCATATCGCGTCTTACAAATCCGTTCATGCCCAAGAGATGAAGTTTGGGACAGTTCATTGGATTGGCTAAAGCTGCGCTTCAGATGATTGTCAGTAAGAGTGCACGAAAGCCGGAAAGGTCATTGGGTTAAAAACAAAGCGGGCATTGCTTTGAAGATGGCGTTGACGTTCAGGTTCGAAAACGTGTTTTGCCAATTTGCATGACTTAAAGAATACAGGACGTAGACATATATAATTATTAAATAGATACCAACACGTACATACAGGTAAATCTAGGTAAATTATGTAAACATATGATTATATTAATATAAATATATGTAAGCCTTTGTAAAGGAAGGGAGGTGATATATATTTTGGATGGAACCATACAGTGATATTCAACATTTGGGAAGAGAGCATTTACATATGCTGCACCATGTAAATGGAACAACCTGCCAGAACAATTGAAATCGGCTCCATCTGTTCGATCATTCAAGGACAAACTTAAAACTCATCTTTTCAAAAGCCACTTCTATTAGCAGGAATTCTGCCATGTGCTGTTTGATGTCTGCTCACAGTGAAACACACACTGGACATGGTGCGACACAGAGTACTATCACTGTGAACGATGCGCTATATAAATGCAATCATTATTATTATTATTATTATTATTATTATTATTAATCTAGTCTAAGAACGACCTATGCAATTATATACGCCTGACTACGAACTTCCGCCTGCTCATTAGACGTTTAGCGGAATTGTTAATACAGCAAAACATTTAAAAGAGAGAGAGAGAGAGAGAGAGAGAGAGAGAGAGAGAGAGAGAGAGAGAGAGAGAGAGAGAGAGAGAGAGA
>JAUTBQ010157872.1:0-13082 GCA_032361185.1 Lepetodrilus ovalis | reverse complement strand
TTTTTTTTATATTTTTTTACTAACTGCTAACATTATATAGAAAAATAATAAAAATATTAAAAAATTATGATTAAATATGTGCAAGTATGAAGTTGCCCCTTTAATAGACCTACATTACTGTGCGTATGTATTATGTAATGGGGTGGGTTATAGTCGCTTTCTTATTGTATTGCGTATAGAAAATGTCTTTCATCAGACTAACATATATGTCCACATATAACAGCATCGTTAATATCATCTTCCAGTGTACACAACGTGATTGCGTCAAACCCAGACATACGTCGATGTTAAATTTTTTTTATATCGATATCAATCTAAATAAAATCGGATCTCGTTTAGCTCGTTAAAGACTGACATTTTTTAGAAAAAAACCAGCATTGTCCAAATACGTGAGCGTCAGTTTCAGATCTGATTTTAATTAGACGTGTGATTATTATATTTAAACTTCTTGGAGTGAACATGACACATTGATGTAGTATAATTATTTAACAACTCTCATTTTATTTGGCTAGGAGATCGTACCGACATACGATCCATATATATTTCCTCCTTATTGAATATTGTATATAAGTATTGTGAAAAGTCAGATAGTATATCCAGGCAAACATATTAATACTAACATACATGTTGTGTGTTTCCATGACATCGCGGAGGTACATATCAACCAATATTTCACTTCAGTGGATAAACAAGCATGTTTAATGACATATTGATTTCTTGTAACCGCCCTGGTAGCTACATAAGATTCCTCTCAGAAGTATCCAGGATATACTCGTCCCCACGTGCATATGTTTTCACACCGATCACTATGGCAGTAACCGTTGACGATTCCGCGGACTATGTGTTAAACACAGCCCTGTTGTCCCGACCATGTAGACCCCGGATGTTGCGGTCAATGTGAACCTCCCACCACGTATGTATACACGAGCAGCGCGATTACTTCCAGATGACAATAGATGCATATTGATTTATGCAGATTCTGACTGGATTGTATCGGCATACAAGCGTTTTGGTAGACCAGTAACAGAATTGCTGGAAGAGGACAAAGATCTGGATTGTATTAATGTAGTTGTTATCGCTCAAAACTTGTGAATAATGTCGATTTAGGTGTTCTGGACATAATCTGCGATAGCCTGCGGGACAGTTGACGAACACTCTTTGAGAATAGATATCAGTTGTCGTGTGGCACTAGTCTGTCGCTAAGAAAATAAACATATAATTGGCTTATCTTATGACTAAGTCAGAAGCAACATATATCAGAGAACTCATGAGTTTCATTACTCAAAAGCATCACAAATTTCCAAATAAAGAATTTACCAAAATTATATTTATAATGTCATTGACAGTGCTGCCCTTATAGAACATTTTGAGTATCTTGTGGCAGCCAATTATTGGTTATACAGGTTTATAGCGCACGCATGCGCGCACTAACCTTTGAAGGTATTTGACATAGGTTTTGTTATGGTAAATGACAAGAATCAAAGGTGTTGTTGGAAGAAAGTATGAATTAAACTCGTCTGTTGCTCCAATCCTCCAAGAAACCAAACCCCGCGGTGATGTTGTACTGCGAAGCAGCAATTGTGGATCACGTACAACATCAAGACAATAAATCGCCAATCAATCAATAGTCCATCACATAAAGGAAACGTGTTTACCTGAAAATTCAGTTTCATCTGCAACAAACGAACCTTAATGGGAAAATATCGTGTTTATTTGCTGTGTGCATTGTTAATAATGCTTCATTAGGTACAGAAATCAACTAAATCTGTTTGTCTACCAACGGCACTGGCAACTTGCTAAGACATAATAAAAGCAATATGCCCAATATTTGAAGACAGTCGGAGCTAGTTGATTTAGTATAGCTCATGAAAGAATGCTTCACAGACACTACTAGTATATAAATATAGTTATGTTCGTGGCCGGTGCCAATATTTACCAATTAGAGCTATCAATAAATATATTGCAGCATCTTTGATTACAAGAAAGTGTGCAATAATTCGCGGGTTGCACGGGATCAGGAACGATAAAATGCTTGTCTGTTACTATACTCAAACGAGTGGTATTGGTAATTGTATGTCACGTCAATCTTGCCACCGCCAGCAGCAACTCCCGTGACCGTGACACCGGCACCATCTGCGGCGTACGACGTCGACGTGTATCCAGGCTGTCAGTGAGAGTGTGGCAGAGTGTCGTAGAGTGTAGTAACGCCGGGTAATGAGGCACGTGCGGTGACGGAGAGACTCCACCAGAGCCGTGAGACGCACAATGCACGGAGCGCGCGGTATCGACGTTACGCCGGTCGACGCCGTGATCTGTCAATGACGTTGGGACAATAGCCATGATGATCAAACATTCATCCGGGCGTCCGTCTGCACGCTGCATGTGCACGTCTTTGATTCCTCGTCGTTAGGGAGGTAATGTTTGGTAATGTTGGCCACGCGGAATCTCGGCAAATTCTATGACAGCAATCGTTTGCGATGTCGTCAATTGTTACATGCGTAACATTACGAGGAAACGACTGATTCCCATTGTCCGTATCCACGTTCAGCACGGGCGTTTATGTGTCGAGACGTTCTAACATGTGTAAAGGCTAATCAAAGTTTAATATTCCTTCTCTCGTTTCTGATCACACCACTGTAAATAGTGCGTGCGTGTAAGTCACAGCTCGAGAATCTCGTTATGTCACAAAGTGCGAGTTGAACTTCCGGTTATGCTAACTAGTTTGACCGGTAGTACCTCGTGGGATAATGTTGTTTACATATTCGTAACCTATTCTCGCCGTCCATGAACTATTCACTATAATTAAACACGGATTACCTGAAACGTGTTTACCTGAAAATTGAGTTTCATCTGCAACAAACGAACCTTAATGGGAAAATATCGTGTTTATCTGCTATTTGCATTGTTCAATTCAGTTTATTCGTCATACTATTTCTTCCTAGAATAATTGATAGTAAATACGTATGCAATTTATTCTATTGAAAACCTAAGAAAGCAATGAACTATTATTTGGAGAAGTATCGTCGTACTTATACTCTTCGCGACCTTTGTAACGTAACACCGACTTCAGTAGAGAATCCGATCTCCATACAGAGCAAATAGTCCGTACATATCGCTGATTAGTTTCTGTATGCCGTTAATCAAAGTATACATTCTTTGTTTCTTCTCTTGCCATCTTAGCCAGCATTGTAATTGCCCCGGCTATGGTATCGCGGTCAGATTTCATCTATATATTTGGATTAAAAGAGAACTGGAAAGAAATAGAAGGTCAGCCCTGCAGAAAACCAAGTCGTAAGTGTCCACGCAGACTCTCCCGCGATCATAAAGAGAGAGATTGATATTTGCGCTTCTAGTGGAAGCTTCTCTCTAGTTGGTATACTCGAGAGGAGAACTGGGACTTTCTAATAATGAAACACGAGCCTTTGAAGTCCCACGTATATTAGCAATTCCCAGGTGCGGAGGGATACGCGGATATGGGAAATGATAAGACTTGTCGTAGATCTGCCTTCGTGTGTTTATCAATTGTCACCGAAAGTAGAGTTTACGGAATATTAGCGACGCTGGAATTTCATCAGCAGATGCTCGCTGTCTTGAGTTTCCTTGGACACAGCTGCCCGCTGGAGTCGGGACACTTTAAACCGATTACCTACGAGTAGTGGACACGTGGATTGTCCATCAACTTGGTGCATGTTGTTAACGTATATGCTGGGTACATATTTCTTTTGTCGTTAAATCTTTATACCATACTTCTAAAAAAAATATGAATTCCAAATGTAAATCGTTTGAAAGAGCATTCTTTGTTTAGTTTATGCTTTTTGTGCATATCCCGCATTCCGCAGACATTGTTCCATCTGTATATAGTGAACTTTTACAGACTTAATGTTTCTAAAGCAACTATAATTACTTCTCTATCCCATGGAAACTAGAAACTATTAAATCCAGGCTTTCAATACGAACCATACATCCCAAATTTGTTGGTTTTCGGGTTTTTTCTTCCTTTTTTCCCCTGTACATTGTACTTTTCGGAATAAGCTTATGTGACAACCATTTTCATCTGGTTCTCCTGATCCAATTAACTAATGATTTGGATGCTAATGGCGGCACTACCGGTTCCCGGATCAGCCAGTTGCTATGAATGCCAGGTCAACAGAAATAATACCACGAAATCAACTCGCAGTCCTACTCAAACTTGTTCGAGTCCATTAAGTATAATTTCGTATCTTAGCGTAAACTATTCAGTAAAAACCTTTCCTTTATTTCCCAAGTCGCAGCCTACATTATATCCCGGACAGAAGCCCAAACTCATTTCGGTCCTTGAATATACACTGAGGAGGTCTTGAATTATCGTACAGTATTGCTGAGAAGTAAGGTTTCTATTATTTATATCGAGCAGCCTATTGCTTTGGGGGTATGCATGTCTCGGTAGTTTAACCGCTATTGAAAGTTGAGATTGTCAAGGGTTCCAATTTCGTCGGCACTCTGCTCTGCTATTTCCTATTGCCTGTCGAGTCTGCATTAGGTCTCCGTGGAAATCATTGACAACAATTAGCAGACTTCCAGACTCGTCGAGTCGCCATCACGACTAAGTGGCCATGAGACTCCATCGTACTTAGGAGAAGAGGATCTGGAGAAGAACCAGGAAGAGGAGAAGGTTGTAGGATGGTTGTAGGATGATTGTAGATCGGTTCTATTAGCACGGGAACACATATAGGTAACAGCCTATCTAGTGGAACATTTCCACAGGTCAATAATCCGACTTTAACAGAAGGATCACGTTCCAAAAGTCAAAGTCAAGGTATCGGTTAGACTGGGATTCTTCCTACTGACAAGCCGCAGTTAATTGGCAAGGTCTCGATATGCACGCCCAATAGGGAACCAGTTTAATATGATGTTCGATAGTGAATAGAATTTGATAGATTTCAAAGGCAGACGGGCAGCGGGTAAATAATTACTTGTTTGCTGTCAAATATAGGAGAGAGTATTGGATGACACGGTTCAATATACGGCAGAGTATTTGCAATTACGTAATGATTTAAGTTTGGGTCAACAATTAAAGTCAAATGGCAAATAGTTCGTACGAATGGGTCATGCTGTTCACATGTAATGTTTGAGAAGGAAATTGAGTTATTGTTTGATTTGTGTGTACGTCAATGTTATAATATAGTATTGCTAGATCTGACTAAATTAGCACCGGCGGTTAACAACGTCAACAGCAGATGCTGGTTTCTTGTCGCAGTATGCCAAAGGTAGAGTTTCTTTGAAAATCACTGCGCATATTACTTTCTACAAAGACTCTTAGCTCCATTATAAATACCTGACACTGTGGGTAGGCTAATACCTTGAGATTCTTAATTCTGTTTGAAAAGAAGCTCAAATTCCTTTTCATAGACACCGTCGCCATAATATATAAATACGGCTTATTGAGCACATATATTTTCCTGTCTTCCTTTTTCTTTCAACTGTCAGGGTTTATCTTTACTTTTTACGACTTAGAAGAAAAATCATTGGATTTCTTATGTGCGTTTTGCAAACAGAATCGTGATTATTCTGCGTTTGTTCTTTTGATCTCGCTGGTCCCACACAAGCCTGTCTGAGTTCTAGATGTCTGAATTGGTACTGCATAATATCAGCTGACAGGTCTTCGGGCACTGTGTTGTGCAATTGTCGTGCCCCCGCTGTTGTGAAACAAACTCGGATCTTTTTCGCCATTTATCTCAGCTATCTCCCAGCATGCGTTGCGCATCGTGTCCTCGCGCTGATTTCCTCTCAGTAGGATACAAATTCAGAATCGGAAGCAGATACCAGACGAACTCGGATCTTTTTTGTTGCTTTTATCTGAAACATATCGCAAAACATACCAAGGCTTACCTTCCGGGAAATATTTACGAGATACTTAAAATTCCATTAAGTCTTACAAATGTAGTTGGCACTGTGGGGAAAATAGCAAATTGTGTTCTTAGAAGGAGGGCTGGTGATAAACCGTGCACCGCGCGCGGTCAACTTAACGTACTGCGTTCATTTTCATAGGTCTAGCTGTGTAAATTCGCATGTCAAGACGGATACGAGACGTTGACAATGTTTATGACGATCGTAACTATGTCTCGTTTGGATGTCAGAACGGCCAGAATGGACTTTGAACTGTGCCACCGGTTGTCTGTGGCAGGTGGAAGTTGTAGCAGCAGTGGATTAGAACTGTAAATCTATACGTGGTGGTCATTATGTGTATATACTCAGTATCAGTTAGATAGAGAATCCAAGTAAAGATAGCGTTAAAATGCACACCACACGTTGCATATTCAACACTTTTTGACTGACGTATTAACCCCCTCCCCGCTACCTTGTACGTACGTACGTATACTATCAATAGTCTCAGAGGGTGAAAGTAAATGATTTTTTTTATTAAATTCTACTGATGGGTAGGATAACATTTATACGAAAGGAGCCTCTGAAATTAATCTAGACATGCTTTTGTTCATAGGAGATATTTGGAATCGGAGTATTTGATTAAGAATAAGGTCTGTGACACAGACTAACGTAGAGTATTACATGTAATATGAAACCAGGACTCAGGGGCTATAGGTAGCGTAGTGAGGGTTAAATACCAACTTCAACAGGATGTCCAATACCATAATACCCGGGTGTTAATGTTTGGTAATTTTATTTATGCATTCTAGGTCTGTAGTTGTTTTAGGGTGGTTTTTTTAAAAATATTTATTTATTATTTCCTTTTTTTTTTCTTTTATTGTTTCTTATAATGTCTTCTTCGCCGATGTCGCCGGAGCGGCCTCTTTCACTATTCATCGCGTATTGATGGGGATGCCCGATGGAATTCCACGGCTGTAGAGCACCGCAACAGCAAAGGCTGCTCTGTCACCCATTCTCGTTCTGGTTTCCGGTGCTCCCGGTTGATGTTTCTTATGATAAACCTACATTAACATTCTACATGACGTGGCTGATAATAAATGCTTGCTAATTGAATCACGACATCCCATAATGGTGTCACAATAGCTGCCCTCCATATGTCAATATCAGACGACACCCTGTTGTAATACCCTATACCTCCTCACGGCCTTACTGAAGTTGCTGTTACCGTTTTTGCAACTGCCGTACAGATAGTTCATAACGCAAACATTCTTCAAGAGTACATATAGAGTTCCGATACCATCCTACTTCTGAATTAATCTGGCGGAAATACGTGGATGTAGAATATAGCCGTCTATTGACAGTCTCATGATCCACGGTTATTGATTTTCACATGGACATATCCTTGAAAATATTTCCAACTGACGGCATAATATTGACACATTGGATGTATTTGGTTGAAAGATCGTAGCACATACGATACTTGCATCAAATGTTTCTATACTAGTCAGGTCAAAGGTCAAGACTACTCTTACTTGAATACTTCAATCGTGAAGGATGTATTTGAGCAACCATTCAATGTCTAAATAGGCTGCATGTATATCCTTGATAAGTTTGTTCTATATCGAACCGTTTCGTTTACAAATGTTATGTAGCTATATAGATATCCTACAGTAGGGAAGACGCGCGGAAAATTGGATCCTAAACCCGTGTGACATCCTCAAGACGCGTCCATGTCGGATATCCCATGCCACTGACTACTGCCAATTATCGTATGCCTGTTTACACAATTTCCTGGCAACTTTGGCGGTAGCCTAATGTATTTGTGTAGCCAAGAGGAATTAAAACGATACTATTGACACAAATTTCCGCCGTATTTCGAGGGCCTGCGAATATTTGACAATCCCATTGTAGTTCCTGTACGATACAACAGTGACAACATTGGGATTTGAACACTAGCTTTCATAAAGTGTACAAATGGACCCGGAGAATCGATAAAATAATCTGTGTCTGGAGTGCGCACTTATCCGAGGCCTCGGCGGATGTGCACGATCGTGAAGTGTTTGAACAGGCGTAATTGAGATATTAATATGACGAGACGATAGTTAACATTATGATGTCTGTATGGTTTCCGTGTGGCTTGACGTCACGTGATAGTGCTTGGAACTGAATTGATTGGAAGCCAAGTTGACTATAGCATACTTACTAAGGAACATTATATTGTGTCAAAAATATTTACTATATTTTAAGAATTCTTACATACTGGTCAGTACTGCCTGAGAATCTATCTATCTACAGCCGATATCACGTCGTCGTCATTCAACTTCAACAACTATTCAACTACATCATCCGTCGTCATTCAACACCTCTGGGCCCGTATGCACTAATGTAGTTTAGGCTAAACTCGGTTTAAGAGATGAGTTATACTATTGTTGGGATGATCCTTAAACTACGGTTTAACTAAACTACATCTGTGCATACGGCCACTGGGGTCTAATGTATGAAACGAGACTATACGGTAGTTTCGATCTAATACGATTGCACTGTTATTAGAAATATTTCAAAGGGAAGGCATCCTCGTATCACAGAGGTACCCCTGACACACATCTAGGGCAAAGCTCGCGCAAACAGTCTATATAAGATATAAGTAGAACAATTATAACATCTATTTCATTGGAAAGATTGTTACGGTGTTTTCATCGGGAAAATTATTTGATCGGTTGGCTGTTTGCGCTGAGTTTGTCCTAGATGTATGCCAGGGGTAGATGAAGTGCTAACGTAATCAGTACCTCTGTTGTACGAGGATGAGAGGAAGGTTGCTCTGCAGTAAGACCGTATCATATAGGTATATTCATGTCGTGTACTGTGTAATATTTGTCGCCACCTGCTGCCTATTTCACTGACGTGGTTAGCATGCTAAAGTTTAGCAAATTGCCGTATTGTACGCTAGACTACAATTTTGCATTTCATCAATCTTATCATGCTTACTTAGTACGCTAACTGAACTTGTAAAGTAGACTGGTATTACATGCCAATATGGACCAGTCGAAACTTTACTTGCATGTTACATTTTGTATGCTAATGTAGGTTAGCATACCAAGATATTTTAACGTGCTAACCACGTTAGTGAATCGGGCAACTGAAACAAATCGTTTTGTTTTGGTTCAGTAATTTTGAAAACATTTAACACCCCATCTTTGTAATATGGAAAGTTGTATTGTGCTTGAAAGACAACGTTGGAATAAATAAATTGTATTACTTGACTGGTCATCGCGTAAACTACTAGTATTAAATGAGTATAATATGATACCACTCATTGCTTTACACTAAATGCCCTGTCGAATTGTCAATAGCTTTATTCAGACTATACTGCAAATGGTTAGCAGCAACCCAGCATATAATATTGCGGACGATATGACATTCCAATCTGCTTATTGGGCTGGAATTGAGGTTATTACATTAACGCACGTCGTACCCACACAACAAATAGATGGAATCTGGTTTCCAATTTGAAATCACGAACAGAGATAATCATGGACGGGAGTGAGACGGTACGCTTCAAGGTGCACGTGACATATCACGTGACATATCACGTGTCCCCTTCCCCAACCTGTTCTTTGCCCAGAAAAAACCCACCACAAAATAAACTAAGAAAATGAATCTCCGTATTTGATAGAACATTGTATCACTCTCATACTTTCCTGACTCATCGCTGGGGGTCCCCTAGTTGGTTGGAGCAAATACCCATTAAGCAATTAGCAGAGCCCCCTAGCGGGTGATGCTGACACGTGATAGGTCGAGGGGCGATAACTTCAGCAACTGAGGCGTAAAATTGAATAGTAAACATCAATAGAGGTTATCCTAGGATGTGATTAAACACACGAGCCAGTTAATCCGCTGGAATAATTGCCTCCGTATTTGATGCTGTGATTTAATAATGAAGTAAATTAGTGTTGTTGCTATTCCAACAAAGTGGAAATATTTCATTGATACGCAATCGCAAAATGATACAGTGGAAAATACGATAGAGTATTTAAAACCAGTCGATATTATACAAACGTGGAGCTTTCAATGTATTCAATTTGAAGATCACTTTACCAAATTAATTCGTTAGATGACATTTTAGAGGAGCTCATGTCCTCTTCTATATTACATTTATTAGCATGCAGTGAGCATGTTATAAATGTCGGCACAAACTATATTAGCATTGAGTTCTATATTACTGTAAGTCTTATATGAAGATAGAATGATCTATGATTCAAAGTAGCTGTACATCAACATGATACAAAGTGGGAACACGTTGCAGAGTATAGCTGGCAGATATTATTACGGATCACAGCATCATGTAGGCCTACATTGAATAAAGTCTAGTACACGCACCTGCAGTACTACCAACGTGTGTTCAAATGTCAGCGGCCAGCTCTGGTATATTTCAAGAAGAATGCACACTTGAGATGAAGAGCTACACGTATTTGTAGCAGAGCGTGCAATGAATCGTCTGACGAAACCAGCGATTCTGTAGCAGTATCAGTATCTGTTATTCGTTTACTGAAATTTTCCTTTCAACTGCCCAAGACCTACTGGGGGGCGTTGCGCAGAACGATCGTAGCGCTACGAGAGTCGTAACTCCTTAACAACTCTATGTTAACGTAGGAGTTACGCCTGTCGTAAAGCTACGAATGTTCTTTGGAAAGTGCAACTGTTGTTCGACACGGCGTAACTTCCAAGGTAACTTGCCACGGTAGCAATGATGTCGTCTATGGCTAAGGTTGGAGTTACGGTTACGTCAGTGTTACAACTTACGCCGTTTTATACAGAAGACGCAGCCATCACATACTGTAGGTCCCATGGGTATCTTCAGATCTCGAGACAAAAGACGATCTTTGCAGAACATCTGAAGCATCCCAAATCATTATTTGATGACATTCTCTTTTTTTTATGAATTTTGATGAAATCAGAGAACGGGAATATAATTCTTTGCTGTCATTATTCTCATATTAATTAAACTAGCGGCGCCTTAAAGTTGGCCTGTCGTTTGATTTGGTCGCTCTTGCATCTCTCGACTTGGCTTTCGTGCTATTACGGTCACGTGATGACCTCTGGTGTATCCGTCAAAACATCACAAGTTAACATCCCATAATAGTCATAAGCTCCCTGAAGAATTTCCCGCTTGTCCAACCTCAACCACGATTACTCAGAATGGAAACGGTCCGTCGGAATTCTAATTCCATCCTAGATTGAATATTTAATGGAATTCTTGAATGGATCTGCTTTGAGAAAACTAAATTACTTTTCCGAAGATTAAAAGCTAATTTAAAACCTTTTCGAGTAATGGTGTCCATTATTGACCACGTGACAGCCAACAGATGGCGCTGGTCACCACGTGAGACGCGAATTTGATGCGGTAGCTCACCCATGCTTTCAGAAAAAAAAATACAACAAGAGATATTGAAACTAATTATTGAACTATGACTATCACATTAACTGAGCAGCAAAACTGACTCATGTGAAATACACTACATTTAATTAAAAACTGCTTCGACGACTTGTAATAACAAATCAGCTGAACTTCAATACTGGTGTAGTGCATGTGTCATCCCCATTATTACTAGGAATTAATACCAAAATTTTTTTTATTAACATCTTCTTGAACTCACTGCTTTGATATGCAAATAGCGTATAAAATAATATAGGCCTACTTATGGAGTAGTAAGAGGGAGTCTGACGGAAGCCATCCTCGAAGTCAATGCCATTGTGTCTTCTTACATCCGGGTGGGCAGTAGCAAGCTTTAGATTTGACAATGTTGTAGTCATATTTTACTAATTTCTGTCTTTTATTTATTTTCAGTTCTCATCATGGCGGCGGGCCTCCTAATGTACCCATTGGGGTTCTCCACGCCATTCTTCCAGTATTATTGCGGCGACTGGGCGGGGCCTTACTGCACGGGACATTGTGGGATTGGCTGGAGCTACATGCTGGCCATTATGGGCGTGGCCCTCTCAATATTCTGTCCAATACTGTCAAACTTTGCAGACGTCAAATACGACGAGGACGATATGATGGCATTTGTATGACATCATGATGACGTCAGCTACGACGTCTTGCAAGACATTAAAAAAAATAGGGCATGACATTGGCACTGAGAAGAAATGACCCCAAAAGAATGTGAAAGGTGTATATTTTCATATGTCCAAGAAAAGGTTGACGGTGAAATAGTCTTCTCTCAGTCGATGTCCTTAAGCTATCTCAACTTGGAGTCGCTTTGGCGGGTTCCTGGATGGCAGATATGCCGTCGGTGTTCTATAGACAGCGAGTCAGTCCCAAGCTGAGTTCAGAAGATGTGATAATGGACTCTGGCTTCTGTGACAATCATCTTGAGGGGACCGCTCAGCGAGCGGACGTCCGCACGGGATATGCAGATCTCAACATTGTATTATATAAACCACTGGATTCAGTGCAAGGGGCACAACTGCCAAAGGTGTAGCGTGTATGTGTGTGTATGTCGGCCTGTACAGTATTATGTTGTGATTCATATACGGTCACTCTACTTCAGACTCCACTTTATACTTGTGCTAATCTGTTAAATTGGTATCCAGATAAAAATTTGGTATCCATTCAGTTGCGACAATTAGAACGATATATAACTCTCTACTGTGCATTCCTAAACATGTTTCCATAACGTTAACCAACTCACTCCATTTTTTAGAAGTTACAGAATGACAATCCAATAATTTTAATTATGCATAGCCAAGTACCATCCTCGCATCACAGGGGTACTTATTCGACTTTTAAATGGCTCTCCATGCCGTACACCCTGGCACACATATAGAGAGAAATCTGTGCAAACAGTCTATATTAGCCATAAATAGAACCATGCTAACATCTATTTCGTTGGATAGATTTAACCGATTTCATCGGGGAAATTATATATTTGGTTTGCTGTTTGCGCAAGTTTACATCTATAGGTATGTACCGCTATAGATGTGTGCAAGGGTGTACGGCATGGAGATTCCTACGCGGAATAAGTACCCCTGGGGTGCGAGGATGGGCCGAGATATAAGTTTGAGCTTGTAAGAAGAATAGTTGTGCCTATTAGACATGTTGTCATGCACGTGATAAGTACCTGCTATATCAAGTATAGCTCCATCCTCTCACCACAGAGGTACTTATTACGTTAGCACTGCACGGTACCCCTGGCTCACATCTAGGGAAAAACCTG